>CABFWB010002220.1:82315-117933 GCA_902151455.1 Timema bartmani | reverse complement strand
GGACCTAATTTTATAAGACCTAAAGTCATAGCTCCTAAACTTTAGGTCTTGTGAAATTAGGTCCACTGCATGTCATCCTAATTTAACACTCAACTAAATGTATATTAATGTTATTATGAATGGATTTTAAGGAAGAATGTTAACATTTAGTTACTATTTCTATTATTTTATTGTGTTTTTATTTTCTCAGGTTCATAATTTTTCCCAAGATTCAGATTCGAGATTTAGATTCGTAAAATAATGGATTTGACCCAATTCTAGTTTCAACCAGTATGAACCTCTCCAGAGTATGTTCTACTAGAAGTCACCAACCTAAATTGGAACAGTTTTTCTCAAGAAAGCCTCAACAAAGTGGTCCATACCACTTTAAAAATATAGTGCAGGACTAATCGAAAATGTTTGAATGTTTGTTTCCAGAATACATTGTCCTTGCTGAGCCGACAGATAATCCAGCAGTTCCTGGATGAGCTAGTTTGGAGGGAAAGGTGGGGTCCTGTCCCCTCTCAGGCGTTTGACAACATCATACAGCACATGGCGGAGCAAACCAAGCTCGACACAGGTCATTCAAATAGCAATAGTCACAACCAACACAATGTCAGTCACAAACACTACTAAACTAGACGACACTAAGTAGTAATTTGTTATTAAAAAAAGGTAATTTGAAATGTAAATTTATAGTATAAAATTAGGATTGGGCCAATGCCGATTGTAAATCTGATCAATGGCCAACTATGGCTCAATAGGTAAGAACGTGATCGTCGATGATCTACATTTTGCCTATCGATTCCTAAAACCAATATTTTTATTTTGGTTAACAGGCCCCCAAATGTCAGGTACTGGCGACACCGCATTGTTAAATCTCTTTGCACAATTATTAAAGAATGATGCAACAGCTAGATAGGAAAATGTAAAAGGAATAACATAAATGACAAACACAGTAAATTGTTATATGATATATTATGCCAAAAACAATCTATAATATTATCTTCAATGTCTTCTAACTAGTCAAAATCCTCCTCTCCATCTTCTTCTATAGATCTTGTCCACAGCAGCCAGTGGGTTCAGTAGAGTTTCTCGGGGTTAACTGATAAATTGATAATGGTGGGGGTGGAGAACGTAGTTGAATTTGATGAGGTTGATTCGGAAGTTTTATTTTGGAGAAAAGTTAATAGACATTTTATTACATTTTAAAACACTAGCTACATATGAAAAGTAAAAGATTAATTACTACTTGAAGATAGACATATTGTTAATGTTGTGCTAATTTAGCCACATTATAGTCTCCCTTTTCTTCCACCCATCTCTAAACACCCTAAAGCCAAAACGAAAATAACTACTATTCATACTTCTTAATACGTCTTCCTAGATAGCGAGCTAACCAGCAAGTGTCCTGCTGCTAACACTTCCTTTCTGCATAGTATCAAAAACAAACGCTACAATCTTATATGCTGATTGGCTAACTGTTCGCGCAAAACCTCCCCTTTCCACTGTGAAACCATACGTGCAAGCCACATGTGCATTTCACAGCTTCTGGGTACAGATAAAATAAAACAGAACAATGCTTAAAAGTGAAAGGTAAACGTAATTAATTTAAATGACGCTAAAATTTCAACAAAGACTTTACAAGAATGAAAACTACTAGATTTGAAAGTTAAAACCTAAAAATGAAGTTAATGGATTGAAATTTAGAACATATATTGAAATTTGGACTACTTATAATTAACATAAAACCCCACACTTATCATTAAACGTTTGAACTGACTAATTTAGTAATATAGAGATCAAATTAGGCCTAGAAAAGAATAATACATCAAAGATGTTAAAGGCTATTTATTAAAATAGGCCTAACTGATTTGAAAACAATAATGTGCCATAAGATTAGTACTCTCAGTATCTTGATAATGTTAACATGATTTCAAATAAACTTAAGGGGGGGATTTTGTAAAAACAATGGCAAACTAATATATATATGTATATGCACACACACACACACACACACACACACACATATACATGTGAAATTGTCAAGAGATAGGGCCTAAAACCCTGGCCACTTTACAGTCTTATCTAATAAATGTTATATTTAAAATGTTTCATTGCAAAATAAATTCCATTTTAAACTGATAACGCAAGTTAACAAGCTTGTGCGAATCCATAATTTTTAATTTCAAATATAATTTGAATCGAATCCGAATTGAATCGTTTGGGGAAAAAATTAATTGTGCCTTAATCAAATCTCATGCCTAAATTTTTTTTTACTCTAATCCAAATCAAATCTCATGCTTGAAAAAAATATTGGATTGAAGATTTTATTTTTAAATTAGATTCAGATTCATATTGAACCATTTATTTTTGGCTTACTATGATAATGTTTCAAATCTAATCTATGTTGAATATTTTACTATGCTGAGTTTTCAAATCCATCACAATAATAAAATGTCTCAAAAAATGTTGCTAATCATTTCAAACATATCCTAGGTTTATTAAAAAGAAAATGTTATCAATAGCACCAATCTCAAAAGATGAAACATTAATTAAAGATCACACCACTTTTTCATTCATAGTGCAAATGTTGATTTTGTTAATTTCTCTATTAACTCTACTACGCTACTGGTTTCTGGTTTAATTGTATTTATTTGCTAACCAAGTATGAATTTTAAATTCAAATTGGGAGCTAAACTCTTAAAATCCAAATATAGGATTTATTTAGATTCAAAATTTTGAAGGTTTGCACAGGCATATAATGTTATAGCAGAGAGGGACAAAGGTAGAACATAGATGTGTATTTTAACTTACAATAATCAATATTTTTATTGGCGAAGCTTCGAAGTTGGTGAAGCATAGTCATAGGGGACAAATATTTGAAATTAAGTTAAGGTTTCAAAGCTTCACACCCCCAACTATTTGGATATTAAATATCAATATTAGAATTGTGTGACGATTACTTTCTCAATTCGAAATGAACTCTTATCGAATGTGTGAAATATTCTCGAAGCCAAATCGAAGTTTGAATATTTTTTATTAGCTTTATACTTGAAAAAATAGTGTAGTTTGGTTAGTCATACTATGTTATTAACGTTGAAACTTTTTTTTTTCCCCAAAATTAAGTCTATGCTTACATTTTGTTTCAAAGCTTTGCACATACTTAATTAATATTAATATCAAATGTTTGACATGCTGTTTTTAATTTTTTAGGCGACAGTTTGCTAACTCGACTAGCCAAGGTGGCAGCCAACCCATTCAAACTATGGACGTATGCGAGCTGGAAGCCACCAACTCCTGCAGTTGTTACCAACGGGACAGCAGCAAAACCACCGGGCAGCTCTCAGGTTGGGGCCAAGAGCATGCCTGCACCCCTACCCCCATTAAGGCCTGTTCCCGCATCACGGCCCGGTCCCGCATCACGGCCTGGTCCTGCATCGCGATCTTCCCCTGCATCACGACCCACACCTGTATGGTTCAGTTGCTTTTTTATTATTTTGATTTATAGAGTTTTTATTTATTTATTAACTGTGTGATAATTTATTAAACAATTTTTTATCATTTTATTGATTCAACAATAATGATATTAATTAATTGTAGAAGTTTATGTGCGCGTCGTTTCTTACATTTAACCCCTGCTTAAGTTTAATTTTATCTTTTATTTTTAAGAATACATATTTAATTTTGACCAAAAGTTAAATAAGGTTTTTTTATGAAACATAAGGATTCTAACTTTAGTTTTGATAGCTCTCTTAACCCTTTTTCACCCAACATATTTTCACGATCCTGGTATAAAACACTCAGGCCAATTCTTACATAATTACCTGTGTATTTGTAAATTCCTACCATAAAAAACTATCCAACATATATACAAGAAAAAATTCACACTTATGCTCTAAACATGTTAGAATTAGAAAAAAAAGTAATCTATCATTACACAATAGATGAATTGTAAAAAATATTGAAATTTGGGAATTTTGGTTAAAATTTAAAATTTAGAGGTGAAAAAATTGATTGAATTTTTGCCTTTTGTCTTCATCATTCTTCCTGAAAGAAAGATAATTTATTTCTGTAAAATCTGATATAAGTTTGATGTCTGTAGTGTTGTTAGTTTCTAAACTACATCAATTTTAGTAAAGATATGTATAGGCCTACATACTTTTGGAGTCAGCACCTTTGTTTTGGAAAACACTCTACATGCAATAAATAAATAATAAATAAGCCTAAATAATAAATGAATCAGAGTCACTTTCAGGCATAAATTCACTATCATTATCTATATTATCTAAATAATCTAAAATGTCAGTCATCTAACCTAGAACTTGGACCCTCCATTGCCTAGTTATATAAAAAAAAATTGTAATAGCACTTAGGCCTATATAACATATAATAAAAAATACTATAAAGGAAACAAGAATAAAACCATAAAGAATACATACATATTTCTGAGAAAACCAAATAGCAACTGCAAACACTCGAATCAAAATAAAATTTAAAAAAACACAGAAGTAAAAAAAATATTCATGCCACGGTGTAAACAACTGGGAATAACATAATTCATTTGTGCAAAAAAAAACTTTTTTGACATTACAGTGCTTTCTGTTGAGGAAGATATTAACTAAAGCTGAATATTTAGGATAAAGGCGTATGGTCCCATCTAGTAACATTTATTATACTAACAAAAAAGGTTTAGCTGGCGCCAATGGATTGGCCGTGTGTTTTAGCCATTACTTGGCATGCCGATGGCTCGGCGTGCTGGGTCTTTAAGGGTTAAGGTTTTGAATTCTTATTTGTAGATAATTTTGTTATTATCAATTGCTCCTCTTTGAAATTGCCTTCGGATATTTCTTTGCTCTCTCTTCTTAATTCTGATACATTCGAAACAAACTACCAATCTTTCAAATTCAAATTTAACAACATAATTTTTCAGTTGGGCGGGATCCTGAACGCTCAGGAAAAGATTGGTAACTTTTCATAAGTTGGGTGAGAGTATTTCCTGAAATGTTTCGAGTGGGAATCAATCATGTTCTAGCAGTAATTACCGTTACATCACTGTTGATCTCTTTTTTTAGAAAGTCTGCTTGGTTTCTAAGGATTAAGTGTTAGGGGGGTATTTTAAACGCTTGTGGAGAGACAAAAAAGTTGGGAAGCATGTGACTCATTGTGCTCTATCTCTATCAACAGTTATTTGTTAGGTTTAGCACACAAGAGAGCTTAAAAGGACAGGGTTATATTCTACTCTACCATCTTTTGGTGCGGAAATTGAGGTGGGTGGGGGGGAGTAGTTAAATAAGGTCAACCGTCTGATTGTGCCACTCCAGACAGAGATAGAAACATGTAAAAGGAACAAATAATAATAAATTATACTTATTCATAACAGAACTTTTGAAGATCCAACCACCTTTCGGGTTGAATGTTATGCCTACATACAATTAAATAAATATGGTGAAATAGTTATAGAAAAATGAAGTACAAATAAAAGTAAAAACACTAGCACATCATATTTATTTAGTTACACATCACACAACATTTGATTTCGTATTGACCTTTAGTTGTATTTATTTTTATTTGCTAATTTTTCATTTTATGTGAGCATTAATAACCCAACTCAACCATGCTTGGTTTTATTTAATTTTTATTATCACTATAGTTTTTTACGTTTGATTGAATGATTTTACAATAATGGAAATCAGAAAAATTTTAAGGAAAGATAAAATAATTCAATTAAAATTGACAGAAGCAACCCAGGGAACGAGGTCTTTTTTCCCCACTTTCAATACGTAGGCTTTCTTAACTAAATTTTCACTCAGTTTATTTATTTGCTATTTTTTAATTGGGTATTTAGTGTTTTGGGTTATTAAGGTAATTCAAATTTCATTTGTTAAAATTAGAAAACTGAACTTGAATTAAAACATCACTGAAATTGTTTTTCAACAGAAATTAGGACCTGGGTTATTAATATTTTAAAACTCAAACTGCCACAATTTTGTCTAATTGAAAATGAAATGTTATCTTTACTTGGTTTAAAACTACTTTGCTCAGCGATACCCAACAAAATAGATGTCTGTTTACAGTAAACATGTCTCACTTTTAAAACTCTTATTTTTTATTTAGCTGTTAAAATTTATGAACTATAGAGGAAATAAATCATTCTAAAATAATGTCAAAATCAACCGATTAAATTGTTACTTTTATTATGTTTTCAGGCAGAGAACGCACTGGTAAGCTCCATCGACATGTTACCACAGAGTATCCGGGAGACGCCAGGCCCCAAACGGAGCAGAAAGCGCGGTGCGGCAGGGGAAGCGAGCACACCACCACAACCCAAGAGAGTGGCCACACCGCCTCAACCTAAAAGTGTGGCTACACAGCCACAACCTAAGAGAGGGGTCACCCCTCCACAGTCAGATGAACAAACCGCTTTGGATGTGTATTACTATGGCAGTCTAGAAGGAGACCCAAATGTTATAAAGGGCGAATATAAGACCAATCTGGATGTAAAGGTCAGTGATCTCTATGTAGTTGTTAAGTTACTATTTGTGGTGAGAGAGGTTCAAAATTATCCCATTAAATAAAATGTATCAATTGCAACCTGAGTTTTTGGTCTTCTCGGCCAATAATCACACAAAGACAATCAAAACTTCAAACCATTTCCTTTATAAAGAACTCTGTTCTTTGCCCATTTAAGAAAAAAAAAAGTCATTCAAATAGATGTACACATTCAAAGTACTCTGAAATTATTTCACAATTAACAATTATTGCAACACTATATTCTGTGGGTTTTGCTGCAAATGGTTTGCCAATTTAACCAAGTGCATTTGTATACATTTTAATGCTTCTTTAATAATATTCATAACCATAGTTTAGTTTGAATCTCCTATTTCTAGTCCTTCTACTAGCGATCTTACATTATGGTAAAAGATCCCCTTGAATTTCAGTAAAAAAATCACCCTAAAATGATTTTACAACACTTTTTAAAAATCACAAAAAGTTTTTTTTTTGTATGATAAATTTAACTTTAGCATTTTTTTAAATAATTTCAGTGATAAAACCCTTTTTTAGACTGGCAAATTATACTTTTTACTGAGCTACAAAAGAGTCATAGTCTATTTCAAATTTTTACATTGTTTATAATTTAAATATCTTAGTAAACTTTATTTACCATGTCGATCCGAAAATAAGTTGCCGCATTCTATCACTTTGAAAGGGGGGGGGGAGAATGTTTTGTGTCTGAAAATGAAACCTTAATCTTTCCTAATGTTAATATTATTTCCACGTTTTATTGCTAAGCTGTTAAATTTTTTTATATAAATTAATCATTGCTAAGATACAATTTTATAAAAGTGTTCTACAATTTAATCTCTAATATTAATGGAGTGAAATATGACAACTATATGTGTGTTCCCAGTGCTGTGTGTGCCACCGAAAGTTCACCAATAACATCCAGCTTATGAAACACCTCATCATGCATGTTCAGTCCAATTCCGAGTTCACGACGGAGTTAAGTGACCTGACCCAGTGCAAGTACTGCTTCAAGAGTTTCCCCACACCATACGCCATGCAGAATCACATGGAGGATGTGAGTACACTATTCCTTATGTAACAGGTTATAAACATGTGACCACCAGTCTTAAATAATAATGATTACTAAGCTAGGTTTAGATGCTCAAATATTTTACTCAAACGAGTTCACGCACCTCGGTTTGTGAAAATTGATTTACATGAGCCTATCCGTCTATACGTTCAGTTAGTTTTGCGCAACCTTTTACTTGCTTCATTAGTTTCCAATTTCTTCTCGTAGAAGGTTGCTTCTCAGGAGTGGTGAGTTTTTACTAGACTCTTAAGTTCACCGAAGACATATGGATGTAGAAAAGTCACCTTTATCAGTTATCGGTTTGTGTTGTGTAAAGAAGCTAAAACAAACTAAGAAAAGTCAAGGGTGGATCAAATCTTGGCTGCTAAAAAGATAATAATTTTCACATACTAACTTTATTAGTGAATTGTGGGATGATCCAATGATCTTTGGACAAAGAAACTTATCTAAATACTCCCCTCCCTGTCTCAGCTCTTGTGTGTTATCTCTACTGTCTGCACATGCTCCTGGATTGTGCAAACCAACAAAACCTGTTTACACACTCAGATTTTTCGCCAACCTTAAATAGAAAATCAAACGCTGACAGATTTAGCTCACACTGTATTTTTTGATCTGCGCAAACTACAAACTTATTTAACGACACAAAAGTTTGCATAAAATAATTGCGTGTGTAAACCCAGCATTATAGTTGAAGAAAAAACTTTTAAAATGAAAATCAAATCAGACTCATATACTTAAAGTAAAGTATCTTTGAAATTACAATAGTATTAAAAGTTTATCAAGTGCACTTTTTCAAACAATATCCGGACAAGTTGGGAAAAAAGTGAATGACACCCACTCCGATGACCATGGGTTAATGCACTATTCTCGCAATAGATTAGACTGCCAATGACAGGGTGATCCAGATTGGATCCCGGTTGGGTGTATCAAGAGTGGTTTCTCCTAAATAGTTTTCTGCTATCACCTAAGATGCGGGTACACTCCCTATAAATTCAACCTTCCTAACCCATTATTGTAATTAGTACATAACTATATAAACCAAACGGGTAGTAAAACATGCTAAAAAAAAGTAAATCATGACAATGAGTAATCCATCTTCAGATTAACACTATGCTACAGAAATATACTTTTACAACAAGCTCAAATTTACTTAGCCTATAAAGGTGTTAGAATTTAACCTTAGCTTCTCTTAAAGACTCGAACTCAAACTAAAAATTCAAGTACTTGCAAACTCCATAGTTTAAATCTGACTTATGATTAATGATTTTGTTTTTTTCTTTGCAGCTCCACATGAAAACAAACGCTAGTCTAGTGTGTCGTATATGTGAGGATAAGTTCAGAGATCGGCTGTCACTGATCACTCATATGCACAAGAACCATGTAGAAATGGAACTCCCATACGAGTGTGGCATCTGCAAGTTCCGTTCCTCTATGCATAAGGACATTATTGACCATTTCTATGAGGTACTCTATAAAAAAATTCTGTGATGAGTTCTTAAACTTATAACTATAAATATTATAGTTAGGGAAAAAATTATTTAGTATTAAAATTATTTTAATACTCATATCTTAAATGAAATAAAACTCGTATATTAAAAAAAAAGTTTTAAATGCTAAAATTTCTTACTTTTAAATAATTAAAAAAGTCATAATAGATTATAGGTTTAAATTTTAAATATACTGTGATGGTAACTAAAAAAAAATTAATCATGTTTCAATTTAATGTTCCTAATTAATGTCTTAAAAATACATTAACGATAATATGTTTGGATGTGAAGATTTAGCAATATTAAAAAAGTTGACTCAGTTGTTGGCCACGGACATTTTAATGACGGTCTGCTGCGCAGTACCCTCTTTATTGGCTTCTTCTTCCCCTTTCCCAACCCAAAACCCTCAAACTTCATTAGTACAAAACACATCCCATCAAGTAAAGAGGAGAGTAAGTAAACAATTAGTCATTCATCACCAGATGCACAAGTATATATTTAAACCTACGGCGCAAAGCTTGAAATCCAAAGAGCTCTAATGTTTTCATTTAATAACCAACTTCTAAGTTAAAAATGATATATTTTAAAAACATGAGAAATTATCTTATTTTTAATAATTTTCCTTCTATCCTTGTATTATTGTTCATTATATTATATTTGGAAGAAGGTACAGGAAAGGTGTATAGAAATAAATAAAAGGATCAAACACAATATGGCTTTTTAAAATGAAAAGAAGAACACAGTTCACACTTTACGTTGCTGCCCTTGAAGAAAATCGATTGTTATTGCCCGCTTCCCTGGCCTAGGTTTCATTCTATTGGATCTTGTCAGGATGGAGTGTAAAATGCACAACGCATCTTAATATCTACCTTTCTTGTATCTTCTTTCAAATATAGTAGAATTACCTCATGAAGCGAAAAGAAGTTTTCCTTATAGACATATATTATATATTCACATTCAATGTCCATTTCCTGTGTTTGTTATTTATCTTATTTCTTTTACATGTTCTTATCTAAGTGTCACCATTCTTTACAAATCCTCCTTTTTCTCGCTTTTGTTTTCTGGTTTCCTCTTTTAGAAAGTTGTGTTGCTCGTTTCAATCCCCACCACTACCTCCATGAGTTCTGGTAGAATGAAATAGAGGTCAGGGGATTGGGTAATAAGTGATAATGATCGATTTTCTTCAAGAGGCAGCCATTGCCTTTTTGCACAATGGCAGCGATGTAAAGTGTGTACTGTGTTCTTCTCTTCATTATAAAAACCATTGTGTTTGTTCCCTTTATATGTTTCTATCCACCTTTCCTGTACCTTCTTACAAATATAAAATAATAGACAGTAAAGAGACTGATACATAAATTTCTAGTAAATTAGTCAAGAAATACTTTGAATTTGACTGGTTAGAACCATTAAAGAAATTACTTTTTGATCTGTCATTTTGCTTAGTCAGTAGCTTGTTTGTCTACTAAGCTAATGGTCCCAGGTTCATTTCCTGGCATGGCAAAAAAAAAGCCATTGGTGAGATATGGGTTTCCCCACTCACAAGAATGAATGTACTAGCAGTGGCTGTATGTTAGTGTCTGTTCTAGATCTAAGTATTTTATAACTCTTGTGCTTATATAATAGCTCAAATTAATAAATAAATAATGTTTGGCCCTGTCAACTAAATAGTCATAGAATATTCTTTGGTCTAACATTTCCATCTAACTTTATTCTCTTCACCAATGTGTTTCATAACCAGGTCCACAGCGGTGGAGAGAAGTTGCAGTGTCCTTTCTGTCTAAAGGTGGTTGCTGTCGGTAATAATGGCAAGAAGATTTCTGCCAACATCAACTTCTTCCTCAACCATATGCAGGTATGCTACATAGTTTTTATTCAATCAGCCCAAAGTAAAAATCCCTAACAGTTTCAACTGGCATTCTATCCAATAAATCTTGAAAAGTACCCCTATTTTTCTATCAACAAATGGTGAACTTTACCGTACTTAACCGATGGTAGACGTTTGCTGGATTACTGTGGATTCACATGTTTAAAAAAAAACAAGTGCATAACAGAATCGTGGTCGCGTTGCGAGCTCTAAACCAATAATAAGATTTCCGCTACATCTGCGCGAGTTGTTCTGCTAAAGTTCAACTGATCTCTACTTTGTCGTGCCTGAGAACTTGGGTATGAGAGAACCTTAAAACCAATCATCTCACATCAGTGCGCATGCACATTTGAAAGCACATTCGCTGTAGAGCTAAAAGCATCAAGACAAGTTTGTTAGCTTTTGTGAGGAGATATTAAATTACCTGTTAATGGAAAGCGTGTGTATCAATCTATTGGATTGTGCCACGACACAGCGTTATAATTTAAAAACAACCTTCATGACAATGGTCTAAAATATATATTTATCCACTAGAAAATAAAATATGTTGATAATCAGCTGTTTTGAGTTTACGTTGAATGCATCATGGGTCAAGTGAATTGCTGCACCACTCAAGCAGATTCTGCTTTCTATATTCAACAAATGTGAGAATCAAGCTTTATAGCTGCGATCAAATATTTCTAGCCAAAAATAGTGAACTCTCTTGAGTTGATACTTTTCAGGATATATAAACGCTGAACTATTTATTCAAAATGAAATCCTGAATTGTACCAGTTATGACTTTTTATAGCAACCAATATGTAATAAAAAACAGAATTGATACAATTTCCAATTGGTACTTTTCAGTCAACATACATGTTATACAAGACATAATGTGCTTTAGTCACTTTCACATTAAACATCACTAAAATACCATTGCTAAACTCTCCAATCATTATGCCTAAAGTAGATTATACTGACGTTATTATAATCCTTATTGATTATTTTATTATTTCTAGTAAACAAAATAATTTGTTAATAGCTTGTTTTGGCAATCGCTTAGGCTTTTCTACAATTTAAATAAATTGAATAATTTTTATAAGACACTAGTTGGATTACGCGATGTATATTGCATAAAACCATCAAATTTTGCACGCTAGCCAATTATTATTAAATGGCATCAAAACAGTTTATTGTTTACCCTGATATTTAGCAAACTTACATTACTTGTGTCTACTAAACTGTCACTTATAGATAATTCATATTGTAATCATTCAAGTTAAGACGTCTATCTTTCAGGGTAGTGTTAATATAATTATACAGGGATTGGTTGTTCCTGAAACCAAAACTTCATGTATTATAAATTTCAATAACAGTATGTCTTATATGTTTCTAATAAAGTTTTTTTTTAATCATAAAGAAACACCAACGCAAGTCTTTAGCGAGGAAGTGCAACAAGTGTGCGTTGTGGTTTGTGCACAAGGGCATCCTTAAAGAACATCAAATTAAGGATCATTCATCCTTCAAGGGTATGCCAGGTATGTATTACAAATATTATTGGTAATTCCAAAATTTTAGTGGGGGTGGATCGGATCGTGAACTCTCGGGAAAATGCCGGGAGTTTATCCATTCCCGTAATCCAGGCGAGATTGCTTATTTCCCGAAAAGTCTCAGGTGGTAAACAAAGCATGCTTTGTGTTATAGCAGTTACTGCTAACTCATCACTATTAAAATAGGAGTTTGGGGAACGGAAGTTAAGGGCAGTGTTGTTACAGTTTTTTTTAAAGCAAAACTTTGGGGGGGGGGGGTAAAAATAACTAAAATATTTCTCCATTAGTAACATAGAATTCAATTTTCTTCACGTGGTGGTATCAGCAGTTCTTGAATATATATTGTGAGTAGGGTTTTGAAAATACCCAGATTCTGAGCTGAGATCATTATTAAATTTCAGGATTGAGATTACCCGCCTCGGTGGCATAGTTGGCTAACGCGCCAGTCGTGTTGAGCCAGACCACCGAGGACGGGGAGATTGAGGTTCGAATCTCGGTCGGGTGAACGGGGGGTGGTTTTTCCTAAATGGTTTTCCACTCTCCCTCCACGCAAATGTGGGTTCACTTCCTCTAAATTCAACCTTCCCTATTCCTAATCCATTAGTGTAATTAGTACTTAAGCGTATAACCCGAACGAGTAGTAAGACGCGGTGCTAAAAAAAAAAGATTGAGATTGAAGGTTTTGTGTATCATATATTTTAAATGTGGTATTTATATATTATGTTTGTTTTGACTAGTCACATTTTAAATGTACTATTTTACTTTTAAAATAATTATATACTCTAAACATTTTTAAATTATTAATTTACTCGAACTCAGGAGCTTTTTGAATGATTGACATGAATGAAAAAATCCAAGCTCGCAGACCCCTAGTTGTGAGCATGGTGGAATTATGTGAAAAACTTTTTAAATGAAAAGAAGAAGTTGTCATAAATTCCAAAACATCCTTGACAAATATTCAACAACTGTTGAGGTCACCATGTGAATAAAATTAAACTCTTTGCTTCTACTCAAAAATTGTTTTAATTCTATTGATAAAAAGAAATGTTTGGTACAAAAACTGTAAAAATTACTGCTCTTAACTCGCTCCCTACACTCCCGCCTTAATATTGTTTGTTTAACAAGGATGCGGCCCAATTACTAAATGTTGCAAGGCTCGGGACTTATTGTGCTCTGTTTATCAACAGTTATTTATTAGGTTCAGCAAGCAAGAGATTTTGGAGGATCAAGAGGACAGAGAGTTATATCTAATCTTTCGGGGCATAGAAATGAAGTTGGAAAGGGAGGGGGAAGGGTGTTGGAGCAAGTAGATAGACAAGATAAACCAGGGAGTAGAGATTCAAGGGGTGTCAAACTAAAAAACATTTAAGGGGTGTTAAACTTAATAGAACATTTAAGGTGTTTCAAATAGAGAGAAGTCTAAATGGGTTTCAAACAAATTAATTTCAAGGGGTATCAAACCTAGAAAACATTTAGGGGGTTTCAAACCCAAAGAAAGTTTAAATGTTATCAAACATATTGTTTTGCAGTATTTTTTACCCTCTGCAAATAGTTTTGGTACTATTACCCCGCAATTGTGCAACAATTATGATATTGGTATTTTCCCCGCAATTGGGCGCCAATTTTAGTTATTGGTATTTGCCCCGCGATTGGGCACCAATTTTAGTGATATAGGATTTTATACTGATGATGATGCGGATGTTGATGATGTGTACCTTTGTATGCCTTGCTGTGCACTTGTACACGGTTATGTGATCTAATTATATGTAATTCTTATTCTTATGAAATGAGTAAAACTTTTAATGCTGCACATAATTTATTTAGCTAATTACACTTTAACTATGCACCTAGGCACCAAGCAATATCTGAACCAGAATGGTATTGAGGTGATGATGCCTGTTCCTACTGCGTACCCATCATCCCAACGAGGAGGGCCACTGCAGAAAAAGGGGTCCCCCCAGCTGCGCACAGCATACAACATGAAGAAGTTTGAACAGCTCAACATCCAGGGTGTAGAGACGGGCGCAGTATGTTGTGAATGCGAGGGGGACATGCTTGGAGAAGAACATTTTCCGTGAGTTAAAAGGATTGGTTTTAACCAGACCTTTATTATGGTCATTGTTGATGTCTACACTTAGAATTTTATTAGATTTGGGTCGAATCTCCAATTTATCTACAAATCTCGAATCCTGAATCCGAACTGTGGAAAAAATCATAAACATAAGAGGAAATATAAATATAATAGAAAATACAAATAGTAACTAAATTTTATCATTGTTTCTTATAATCCATTCATTATAACTGGTATGGGGCCCAATTAAGTTCATCCTATAATATAAATGGTTCTGAACCCCCTATAAGCAAGCATTATTAGAGTTATAAAACTAATCTCACTTGATAAATTGTAAAAATATATTTTTTAATGGATTTGAGTCTCGAATTTGAAATTTTCACGATTCCTTGAATCCTGAATGTCCTTAAGGATTTGAAGGGCTCGAGGGGCCCATCCCTAATTTCTATTTTAAATTAGTTCTCACTTTTTTTTAAAGGAACTTGTAATTTATAGAATAAGTAGGGTTTATTAGCTCTTTAACTACGTGTAGTCAGACTAAGCTAAACTTACTGTGGAAGATGCTGGTGTTTGTAAATATTAGTTAATTGGAATAGAACAGGGCTTGGCCAGTTGGCTCCCAGTTTGATGGGCTTGGAGTGCGAGGATTGCTGATATAATCATCTCATTCGTAGCCTCAGCAAAGGTTACCACCAAAATAGGTTTACCTGAGGATCTATAGACGGCAGTCAAGCTGCCCAGGTGTAGGCCACCACAGGTTTTTTAAGCCACTGGCCGAGTCAAAACAAATGCTCGAGTAAATAAAGTGAAATGCCAGTTTGAAAACACATGTGACATTAAGCTATGAATAGTAACTTTGAATAGTGGTACATTGAGGGTTATAGCATGTTATTATGAAAACATGTCAGCCAAATATAACATTTAGTTACTTTTTTTTTTTATCGTTTTGTTATATCCTATTTCCTCTTAAGTCATAATTTTTTCCCCAAGACCTAGATTCATAAAATACTGGATTCGATACATCTTTTATTTAACGACCTATTAAAACATGTTTAATGCACTTTATTTAATATATATAACATACATATGTGTGTAGGGGTTACCTGCAGTGCATGCGGTGCCGCTACTCCACTTGCTGTTCAAAGGCCATGAACGAGCACACAGTTGTGTTCCATGACACGGCTCGCCCACCGGAGTTCAGCTTGGGTCGGGTTGTACAACTATCTAAAGAGATGCATTGTGTGTGCGGGTTCAAGTCTGCCAAAGGAAACAGACTGGGTAGGTCACCTCACACTCATTTGCTATCGATAATTAATCATCAGAAATCTTAATTCATACCACCGTTAACATTAAAGGGTGTGAGAAGTTCACTTTTTCAATTTTACCTGAACTCTAAAAGAATATATGAAATATAATCAAAGCCAAATCAAAGTTTGAATGGTTTTGTACATTAAAATCATTTGAAAATTGTTTTACTGCACATTTATTTGTAATATTTATTACTATGATAGGTCCGTATCACAACTTACTAATCAATTAGACCTCCATCAGATTTTTTCCTTATGAATATTAATATTTTTTGAAGCACAGTCGAAGCTGAGATTTGTTTTGAAGTATGCGTTTGCAAAGCTTTAAAACTTTGACTTGCCTTGGCATATTAGTCGGCTCTAATATTTATTTGTGTTGAGCTAGACTGCCAAGGACGGGGGGGATTGAGGTTCGAATCTTGCTTGAATGAACTGGGGGTAATTTTTCCTAAATATTTTTCCACTCTTCCTCCACGCAAATTTTGTTCACTTCCTTTATATCCAACCTTCTCAATTCATAACCTATTAGAGTAATTAGTACTTAAGCGTATAACCTGAATGGGTGTTAAGCTGAGCGGTGCTAATGAATCTAATGTTTATTCAAAATTAAAATTCCTGAATCACCAATCATAGTATTATATAAAACTAAAATGCATATTTATGTGCAATTTCATGCTATTATTTACATCAGAAATAAATGTTTAGATGAAAATAATTAAGTTGCATGTTGTGAGAGTAACTTAATTTATCATTTTATTAGTTTGGGACAAAATATGTTAATTATGTTTTCAATTTAACAATTTTTTTAACTTTTAACCTTTCATTTCATAATTATTGTTTAGTTTGACTATATTTCATATTAAAAAAGTGGATTCCTTCCTACCTGATAAGCATCAAAATGAATATGGTTTTTGACATGTCTCTGATATTTTGGAGTAAATGTGGATGGCTCATGCCAAGGCTATTGTTTCAATAAATAATACATTTGCCCGCTTTGTTGGCCGCATGGTCTGAAGTGCTACTCTCGCAATAGATTGACTGCTGATGATGGGGAGTTTGTGGTTCAATCCCAGTTGGGTGAACTGTGTGTGGTTTATACTAAATGGTTTCCTTCTCTCCACACAAATGTGGGTACACTTCATCTTAATTCAACCTTTCTCATACCTAAACCATTAGCATAATTAGTACATAAACGTATAACCTTAATGGGTAGTAAGAGCTAAAGAAAAAATATATAAATAAAATCTAAATTATTGTTTATATTTGGAAGAAGTAATAGGAAAGGTGGCAAAAGACATATAAAAGGGACGAACACAATATGGCTTATACAATGAAAAAAAGAACACAGTTCATTCTTTGCATTGCTGCCATTGGACACAGAGGTAATGGCAGTCCAATGGCACCTACGTAAAGTGTGAACTGTGTTCTTTTTTTCATTGTAAAAGCCATATTGTGTTCGTCCCTTTTATATGTTTCTATCCACCTTTTCTATACCTTCTTCCAAATATAATACAATTATCTCATAAAGCAGAGAGGTTTTCCTTATAGAGCTAAATTATTGTTTAGTGATAGCAACATTGAAAAGTGTAAACTCTACAACTGCCCTCATGCTACTATGTATTAAATCTAGTTAGGTAAAGTCCCTTCGAACTAAAACTAGTTACAAATATAAATAAACTTGAGAATTTGAAAAGAGAAAAAATTGTTCTCAAATATTTAATGTCGCTTTGAATTTGAAAACTGTAGTGACCACTTTGTATGTATGCTTACTATAAGCTGGGGTCTTAAACATGTTTGTTTAAACACCAACAAAAATGTATCAATGCAAGTTGATGTGTTTCAGCAACCCACTTGACACGCTGTGAGCGTAAAAGTGCGTATCCATCTCCTGCACATGCTAAGGCAGCCACCGTCCAGTCTGCCTCGTTCCCACCGTTGGTGACTTTGGACGATGCAGATAATGCAGAAGATGACCCCAGTGATCGCTGGCTTAAGGCGTTTGTACCATCGAGGAAGGAAGAATGTGAAGGTACCAAGGATCAGCCTGACAAAAAGGTGTCTGCTCAATCAGGTGAGGAAATGGATCACTAACTTCTGTTTGTCTCAAATCATACATATCTTTGTAGGCTCTTGATATTGTTAAATTTTGGGGCAAAAAATAAAAGTTCATAAGAGAGTGTTCGTCCCAGTCTAATAATGTCAAAGAAAACTAAGAAAGTGGATCATATGCAAACTTTTTAAATTAACATTTTGGCCTACACTCCCAACCCAAAACCTAAGAGAGACAGTTCCCCCCTAATAATGAAAGTCGGAACCAGCCAAGATATTCAGAGAGATAGATAGAGAGATAGATAGATAGATATAGATAGAGAGATAGAGAGATATAGAAAGAGAGCTATAGAGATAGAGAGAGAAAATCCCAACCTAACATAACCCATCCTATCATGCACACTGAATAAAATATTTGGCAAAGTTGTTTAGGTAAATTAATTTGTTTATAAAAGATTTTTATTAGAAGGAAGGGAATAGGACTAATATGGTCTAATAGAGGATCAAAATTTAATTGTATTGTATTATGTTAGAAATTGAACCAAATTAAATATAAATATAGTGATGTTAAACACCCCAAGTTTTCAACAAATTTTGTTTTCAGAACTATGATATGACTTTATTTTATTCAAACTTCAATTTGACTTCAGAAATATTTTCAAATATTCGTTTCAAACTGGAAAAACTGGCATCAAACACCCTTAAAACTTATTGTAATTTTTCAGGAGGTGGAGACCCACCAAGCATGCTGAATATTCTTGGCCTTGTTCGCAAGCCATCAACAGACGAGTCTAGCCTGGATAAGGCCCCATCAGACAACGAAGGGGCAACAGACAGCAAAATGGAGGCAGGCAAGTGATCTGTCTGTGTTTTTGCTGTTTTATAAAAGTGCATGGGGGACTTAAACTTTCATTCTTTAATATTCAAACACAATGAAGATTAAAATGTTTGTGGTGTTTGGTTATAGAAAAGGGCGAGAGTACAAGTTTGGGTGCTGAGGATAAGATGGAGGTGGATGATTCTGATACGAAAGACTTGAAGGAATTTGTGGGAGATAGTGGTGCCATGGAGGAAGAAAAAAGGGTTGCCTCTACAGGGAGGGAAAGTGAGCTCGGTGCAGGTGGTAACAGTTCTTTGTTGGGTGAAGACACAGATGTATGTTCTTCTTTGTTAGGTTCTTCTGTTGAAGCTGTAGATAAGTCATCTGATAAAAACACACCAAACATTGTTAATGATAGTATCTCATCCACGGCTGAAGATGAAATTGGAAAATCATCCAATCCTGAAGATGAAATTGTAAAATCATCAAATTCTGAAGATGAAATTGAAAAATCACTAAATGCTGAAGATGAAATGGAAGTGTCGTCCAATGTTGAAGATGAAATAGAAAATTCTTCCAACGTTGAAGATGAAATAGAAAAGTCGTCCAACGTTGAAGATGAAATAGAAAAGTCTTCCAACGTTGAAGATGAAATAGAAAAGTCGTCCAACGTTGAAGATGAAATAGAAAAGTCGTCCAACGTTGAAGATGAAATAGAAAAGTTGTCCAACGTTGAGGATGGAATAGAAATGCCATCAAATATTGAAGATGGTATTGAAAATACATCCCATAATAGAGGTGAAGTTGAACCACCTATGATTGAAGATAACATAAAAAAGTTGGCCAGTGTTGAAGTTGAAATGGAAGATAACTTATCGGTTGTTGAAGATGAACTGGAAAAGTCGTCCAATGTTGAAGAGGGGATGGAACAATCTTCCATTGTTGGAGATGATGTGGAAAAATCATCTTATATTGAAGAAGAAACAGAAAAGGCTTCTATTGTTGGAGATGAAGTGGAAAAATCGTCCATTGCTGGAGATGAAATGGAAAAGTCGTCTAACATAGAAGATGAATTTGAAAAGTCATCTTTAGTTGACAACCTTAGTGGAAAAGAAAATCTTCCAATTCTTGAAGAAGATAAAGGTTCTGTTGCAGATGTTGATGAGGAAAATATTCCTTTTGTTGGGTTGGAGGATGAAAGTAGGCTATTATCTGATAATCAAGGTGGCATCTTGTCTGTAACCAAGTCAAACAATGATGCTCCTCCCATGCTTGAAGCACAGGAGTCATCGGACACAAATGTGCTTTTATCTGAAATAAACCAAAAACCTCTTGTGGAGGCTATGAAAGTTGGTTCATCAAGTCTGCCAACTGTGCAACCAGAACTGGACAGTTTTTTAACTAACGATTCGGCTATGCCAACAATCAACTACGGCCCACCTGCGTTGTCCAAGGAAGTCAAGCCTATGGATGAGGGTTAGTTTGTCGTTTCATTCCATATATTGTTATTTTAGATTCAAAATGTGTTTTGTTATTGTGAAATTGTATAAATAGACTGCTAGCCAATTTAGCTATGTCCTTTTTTTTTTAAATTACAGTTAACTACTTTTTTCCCCCCACGCAGATTAGATGGTTTTCAAATAAGGTACTATATAAATATGTTGTCAATATTGTTATATTAATTTGCATTATTCCCAATTAAACTTGAAAAGAGAATTCAAAAAATTACAAAACCATTTTAAAGACTAACTAATATAATACTAAGTTTTCCACTAATAAATACATTTTATTCATTAATTCAACAACATGTGCAAGTGTAATTTCGAAAATACATTGGTATGTGTGTGTTGAAAAATTAACTAGCTTTGTATCCTTGTACTATAGTTAGCTATATTTTCCCCATCATATTGATGTGCCTATCATTTACTATTAAATATATATTAAAGATCTGACCGTTTTGTATTATTTATAGCAATATTTTTTTCAACAGACAAGTTGTTGTATTTTAGAAAATTGTAAGAAATGGAGATAAATCTGAGGATACCATCTTTTGCAAAAGATAGTAATTAAAATAGGGATGGAGATTTGAGACCAAAATCGTTTAAAAATTTTTTTTTAAGTAAAATTGGTTTTAGAGCTCATGGCGGCTCTGAATCAATTAAATTAATTACAACCAGGCCCCAGACCAGTAATTTAACACTTAACTGAATGTATGAATATTATAATGAATGAAATATCAGAAATAATGTTTACATTCAGTTACCATTTTGTATTTTTTATTATTCTATTCCTCTTACGTTCAAATTTTTTTACAAGATTTGAATTTGATATTCAAAGGCAAATTGAAGAAATGGATTTGTAAAATAGTGGGTTTGATCCAACTTTAATTTGAAACATGTTTTAGTGTTTTGTCAGATTAGTTTTTACTTTTTATTAGGGACAAACGGGAATTACTTTTTTATTTTGGAACGGTACGGGAAATGAGTTAAATATCGGGATTTAGGATGGGAACTGGAAATTTTAAAATTACTCTTTAGAATAATCTTAGATTTAAAATATTTGGATTTCTAAACTAATACGATAAGACCTGTTAAAGTTATAATATAAAAACGAGCTTCGGTGGCTTAGTGGTTTAAGGCACAGACTAGACTGTTGATGACGGGGATATTCAGTTAGATCTTGGCCGGGTGTACTAAGGGTGGTTATTCCTAAATGGTTTCCCACTCTATCCACGCAAATGTAGGTACACCTCTAATGGAGATTTGAGACCAAAATCGTTTAAAAATTTTTTTTTAAGTAAAATTGGTTTTAGAGCTCATGGCGGCTCTGAATCAATTAAATTAATTACAACCAGGCCCCAGACCAGTAATTTAACACTTAACTGAATGTATGAATATTATAATGAATGAAATATCAGAAATAATGTTTACATTCAGTTACCATTTTGTATTTTTTATTATTCTATTCCTCTTACGTTCAAATTTTTTTACAAGATTTGAATTTGATATTCAAAGGCAAATTGAAGAAATGGATTTGTAAAATAGTGGGTTTGATCCAACTTTAATTTGAAACATGTTTTAGTGTTTTGTCAGATTAGTTTTTACTTTTTATTAGGGACAAACGGGAATTACTTTTTTATTTTGGAACGGTACGGGAAATGAGTTAAATATCGGGATTTAGGATGGGAACTGGAAATTTTAAAATTACTCTTTAGAATAATCTTAGATTTAAAATATTTGGATTTCTAAACTAATACGATAAGACCTGTTAAAGTTATAATATAAAAACGAGCTTCGGTGGCTTAGTGGTTTAAGGCACAGACTAGACTGTTGATGACGGGGATATTCAGTTAGATCTTGGCCGGGTGTACTAAGGGTGGTTATTCCTAAATGGTTTCCCACTCTATCCACGCAAATGTAGGTACACCTCTAAATTCAATCTTCCTCATTCCTAACACACTAGCGTATTTAGTACATAGGTGTATAACCGGAACGAGTAATAATACGCGGTGCTAAAAAGAAAAACAATAATAGATAACATAATAGAATAAATAGAAGTGTGCGCGAATAGCATTTTTATCAAGTCAAAAAACAAAATTTTGAATTAATATAAAAGAATACAATTAATAAAATAGTTGATTTTATTACATTTTTAATGGAAACTATTTTATTAGTTAATTTCGTTTGAAAATGGTCTTTTTAATGGTGTGCGAAGCTTCGAAAAATTGAAGGGCAAATCTCCTTCGGCTTCAACATCAACGATAACCTTTGCATATTCAAAAAAAAATTTGAAGGAAGGATAAAGCTTCGATAAATTATCAAACAGACTTTTAACACCGACTGGTAATATTATATTCACTATTGCCAACATTAATTTGTAAAAAGTAAAATTACTTATAAAGAAATAACACCAAGGTCACTGGTATAAAGCAGAGAACTAGTCTTAGTTGTGTCCCAGCTCGAGTCTAATGTTTAGTCCTTAATATTCTATCTCTTTGGAATTATCTGTGACAAATTTACAAGTGCATTTTGTCATAGAAGTTTTTCATAGCTTCTTCACGTTTTCTTTGTTATTCAAGATGGCTGATACGGAAGTGGGAAACTAAAACCAAATTTAATCTATAATTATTACCATATAAATGCAGATAAAAAGACATGCATATGTAAAGTTTACAAATTAATTTTATCAGCTCCACAATGTAAGTATATATTAAAACTGTATTGATAGTTTACTAAGCTTATCAATAATCCTGTGCATTAATTATTAATATAGGCCTTTGACTGATCTTCACATTTCAAAAGTTGCCTTCCCACGCCCTTAGGTGTTTTATATTTAATCATTTGCATAGTGCAAAAAATACTAGAAAACATAATGTTTGGCACCTCTTCAATTTGCTTTAAGTATGAAACTGTAAAATATCATCTAGTTTTGAAACCTCTTAAAAGTTACTTTTCATAAATGTTATCTCTAGGTTCTACACCCCTTGTACTCTACTCCCTGTCTAGCTCGCCATCAACAAACATGTTGATCCCTCATAAATGGTTGACCTTGGCAAGCTACTTCCTTCCCCCCCTTTCTCTCATTTCCACACCCCAAAAGATAGTAGAATATATCTGTCCTTCTCTAAATCTTCCAAGCTCTTTAACTTGCTGAACCCCAACAAATCATGGTGATGGACAGAGCACAATAAGTCGCGTTTTCCAACTTATTTTTCTACAAGACGTGGTAAAATAACCCCATCCCAGCTACCAAGTTTACTAAAGAACAAAGCTGACTGTCTACAAAAGAGATGATCAATGATGAGTCAGCAGTAGTAACTGCTAGAACATGAGCGCAAACCTTTGTTTTGTTTACCTGTCCGAAACTTTCTGTGGGGGAGGGGGGTCATTCCCATCCGACCCATGGGAATAGGTAAATTCCCACTTTCCCAAGGGTTCAGGATCTCATCCACCCCTACTTTTTATTCCCACTACCCAGGTAATGTGCGTCTCGTGTATCCGCGAAGAAGCTTCAACCTTCGACTTATCTTCAAAACAAATATTAACCTTAACTATGCCTCAAAACAAAAACTAGCTTCGGCAATAATAAACAAATCTTCAACTTTGCTTCAAAACAAAAACTACAGCTAAAATACACAATTTATGGTCAATTATTCCTATTCTGAACTGATATGTATGGATTTTTTTTAACTCTTAGACAAAATAAGATTGAACTTAGATTCGGATTCGAGAATATCTCATATATTTGATTCAAGTTTAAACCCCACTCACCTAGTGTGGTTATAACAGTTCTTTCATTTGTCATTGTACTATTGGCAGCATAAAGCCTTAACGAGTCAAAGATGGCAGCATTATCTGATATCTCGTGTTCTTAATTGACCACTTCTATACATCTAATGATTGCTGCATGTCCCTCACAGACTGCCTTAAAATAAGCCAAAAATGACCTTGGGCACATGACTCCTGGATAGATCCGATGTAAGAGCATTGGCGTACTAAGTCAAAAGCTCTGGGTTCGATTCCTGTGTCTAGGTGTCGGTTTTTCATTTTAAAGAATGTTGTCTACTTAACCATGCTTTAGCCCAAGTGTAGTTAAGGTAATCAAATAATTTTAACCACATTTATTTTTCCTCTGGGTGGGCTTTCTTTAATTAGTTTTATCAAATTTTCATTTTTGTTTAATCTAGAAATTGTATGAATTCAAATCTTTAATACAATAGGAAAAATATTTTGAATTTGATATAAAAAAAAGGTTGCTTAGAGCAAATGACAAACACTACTTTTCCATGTCTATTAAACACGCAACAAAGAGAATGCTTTTTTAGTAAATTAACTATATTAAAATAATGTTTTTGTTTTATTACTCTCCCAACTACACAAGTCCATATAATTCATTTTACCATTTGCTTAAAATTGTTATTTGAAGTAGTTTTTCATTAATTGTATTCAGGATAAGTTTATAATCATTAAATGATTTTAAGAACATGTCTCTAAGCCCTAACAGTCAGAAATATGTCTTTGGTTCTTCAAAATTATTCTTTATTTTCTTATTTAATTATATATAAGCAGTGAATCATGCCTATGCATTGAGGGGTGAGAAAGGTGAACTTTAGGGAGTGTGTTCCCACATTTGCGTTAAGGGTATTGGAAAATCACCCCCTAAACAAGACTAGGTTTCAAACCCCCATTTCCCTGTCATCGGCAGTCCAGTCCAACTAGTGACACCTGGCTGAGCCCATGAAAACACCAAAGTGAGTAAAAGAATCATATTGTTCATAGAGTTGTAAGTTCAAGGATCTCATCATTGACCGACCCTTTTCCGATCATTGCAGAAGTTTTTGCATTGGAAAAGCACACAAATGACTGTGGGGGGAGGTACTTTTGAGATAGTCCAATTTTCAAAAACCAGTAAATACAAACATTTTGTCAATTTTGATATATTTATCCAGAGTTTCTATCAGCCTTTCCTATATCTTCTTCCGAATATAATACAATTATTTCATAAAGAGGTTTTCCTTATAGAGATATATCCAGAGTAAAAGATGCTGGTGACTTGGCTTGAAGTATAAATACATGAAAGTATATCTAGTAGCTTTTCTAGCAGTCTGACAAAGCTTTTCCTACTAAGTGGACTTACTTTATATATATATATACATATTCTACCTAGTCTCTTTTAGTAGGATATATTCTTTTGGAGACTACTTATCGGCACTTTAATTATTTGCAATATTTATTGTTCACTTTGTTCAGATAGGCACACAACTTAGAAACTAGCTTAATTCAATATCAAGCACAACATCCAGTACTCTGTCTATTAATTCATCAATGAAAGGGCTAGCCTCAATTTTACCAATGATAAATTTCTATTGATTTATATTTGCCAGTAAAACGTTTGAATACATTTAATCAACTTGTGCGTGTTTTTTTAAATACACTTTCTTTACTAAATTTATTTTCACAAACACTTTTTTAACCAAGTGCCTGCTAAGATAATACATTATTTGAGCTGTTCAAAGCAAAATTGTTGACATAATTTACCTTTAGTTTGTTAAACATTAACTTTAAAATCTGATATGTATAAAATATGTGATTTATACCCACAGCAGTGAAAATTCATAAGAGCCTATACTTTTATTTTATTTATACTAATTTTGCTTCGATCAGCTCATTTATAAATTATAACTTGCCACCTTTCATTAAGAAAGAAAAAATGTAAATTTGCTCACACAAATTCCAAACAGTTTTGAACCTTATTGAAGATTTCACTAATTAAAATACCTTCATCAAATATATGTATATAAAAAAAACTAATAAGTATATAAGAGATGAGTTTGCACAACCAATTTTTCATATTCCCGAAGTCTACATCAATTATTAACTTGTAATATAAAAAATGCAAGACTGGTGATGGGAAGACAGACTTTAGTAGCATTACCATTTTTTTTAAACAAATCTATGACAAGTTTCAAAATATGATAGCACATATATCTTTTCTTTGTTTTAGGCCAATTTCAGCATTTACATTTTAATGAGATGTGATTCTTAAAATTGTCTTTATCATTAATTCTCACAATCGTTGTACTGAATTAAAAACAATAAACACCATCTATAAACTTAATAAATAACAAGAAAGTGAAAGAAAATTTAAGTACAACACAAAATAATTTCAGTGAAATTAGTAAGCACGTTCCGAGGTATCACAGTAAATGTGCTTTCCATTTATAAATTGACCATGAGCCACTCCACTCCAAGAAAGCCAGATTCATGTTTGAATACTCAGCTAAATTAGCAGAAAATGGTTTACAGTTGTTTTAAGGTATTAACAAAAAATTTTGACATATATCAAGAATATATATATCTTTAGACCATTTAGTTAACTAATGGAATATTAGCTTAGTTATAAATTGGAAGAATGTACAGGAAAAGTGTGTGTAGAAACATAATAAAGAGAACAAACATAACATGATTTTTACAATGAAATGAACACGATTAACACTTTACTCTTGAAGAGAATCAATCATTTACCGCCCAATGTTTCATTCATTCTATTGGAACTCGTCAGGTGGGAGTGTGAAACGCACAACTTCTCTAAAATATATATATATTTATATGTTTCCATCCTACTTTCCAGTATCTTCTTCCAATTATAAAAGAGGTTTTCATTAACGAAATATCAATAACAAAATACCTGAAAAAGTGAAAAGAGGTTTTCCTTATGGAATATTAACTTATTAAGGTGCAAAAATGCTTATGATCAAGACCCAATGGAAAAAAAATTGACAGAGGCGTAGGAACAGTTTATTTATAGGGAGGGTAAAAATGAACTTATAAATTTGTGATGCTCTAAGAACTAAAGTTGATAACCCTTTATAAATTAGAGGCACCAGCGTACTCTTAACACATTTGCAAGGTGATTTGATCTGAAACAATTTTTTTCTAATTTAAATTAAAAATCAGTTGATTACCCTTTCAGTGTCTAAAAGAAGTCTTGTTCAGTATTCTGCTGATTTTTTTAGGGGAGGCTTTTAAACACCCTCCCTACGCCAATGCTCTTTTTCACAATTGTCTTATAAATAAAAAACAAAATTTCTTCACAGCCACTTAATTCAATTAGGTCAGAGTTCATCTTTGTCTTCAAACTCATAGTCGTCATCCGGCTCAGTCTGTGAGCACAGATGTATATCATCTGAACACAATTTAATGTCTATGTTGGCGACGTCTTTGGCAAATAGTTTAAGGAAGTTATCTTCATACTCTTCCACAATTCCCTCGCACTGAAACATGGTTAATCATTTAATATTCTTGAACAGTTTGAAAATAATTTACAATTTTCAAGAAAATGTTAACAGATATTTTTCATGCAAACAAAGAGGAGATACCCACTTCATTGGTGGAATGGTCTAAGGTGTCACACTCGCAATAGACTCAACTGCCAATGATCACAGGGGTGATCAGGGTTTGAATCTGGTTGGGTGTACTCAGAGTGGATTTTCCTAAATAGTTTCAGACACTCCTTCCACATCCCTAACACATGTTCAGAGTATTGACTGGCAAACCCAATGGGAAGAGATGCAGATGGCAGGATAACATTATAATGGACCTGAAAGAGGTAGGGTGTAATGAGGTGGACTGGAAAGAACTAGCTCAAGATAGGAATAGGGTGAAATGAGGTGGAATAAATAAAACTGGCTCAAGATAGGAATAGGTTATAAAAAGGTGGGCTGGATAGAACTAGCTCAAGATAAGGATAGGGTGTAATGAGACAGACTGGATAGAACTAGCTCAAGATAGGGATAGGGTGTAATGACGTAGACTAGAAGAAATAAGTGGCATAATTTTGAAAGTGTGGTAACGATCTTTCGAGTTCTTAGTGCCATAGATTAAGTAAATGACCCCATTATGTGATACAGGGTGACAGAAAAAAAAGCAGACAGTTATACCATGAATTAGAGAAGTTTCCAAGTGCAAGACCTTAGGGTGCGGTCTTAACACCAAATCAAAGAGTAAGGTGTTATTGTTAAAGTAGTCCAGAGTTCATTATGAGATAGACTCTGGTACTAATTTAAATAGTAATTCTGATTGCCAAACCCTTCCTTCGCCTTTGACAAGATGTGTATTAATCACAACTTGTGAGTGTATGGAATGCCAGGCCTCCACCGTGGTTCGGATCCCACCTTAAACTCTAGGTCCTCTATTTCATCTCACAATCACCCTACCATTACACATTAAGTATAAGTGCTTATAACCAGAACGGGTAGTAAGACGCAGTGATAATAATAATAAAAAATAATAATAAAAATAGTAACTAACAACTTAACTTAATAGGGTTCATAAGAGGATAGCTGAGGAAATGCATTAGCTTCATCTATTCTGGTTTGCTGATGGCAAGGAAGTTGGGGCTAGAATACTGGCAGGTTGTACTATTTCCTCATAAATGGTTTCCCCACTCCATGCAAATGTAGGTACATTTCCTCTAATTTTAGATCCCTACGTCATTAGTGTATTCACATATGAAGAGCCCATAAGCGTAGGTAAGATGTGGAGCAAAAAAAGTAAAGCTATGGTTAAATCACCTATAGTGAACCTGAACAGGATTTGAACTAAGTCATAAATCAAACCCCTAGGGGGCGGTCGATAATGCTAATTATCAACCCTGCCAAGTCTAACACAACCATAGCATGTCATATATGTATATATAATTTTAACTTACATAAAATTTGAGGCTCTTGTTTAGGTCTGAATCTTGTACAATGTCGACTTCGCTCATAAGAGAATTCATCTTTCCATCCTCAGTGACAAGCCGTAACAGTGTAAGTTCTCCAGATGTTTTATATGTAGCTTTGACATAGTCATCCATCTTGTTGCAAACTGTTTCCATGACCTCGGTTAAATGAACCTCTGAACGGGCATACGGCACCTAAGAGAAAAATTAAGTCTTTGTGAGCGTTCTTTTATTCAACTACATTAATATTACAGCACCATGTTTATGAAGAAGCACAGGAGGGATTAAATTACTACACATTTCATGCGGTAGAGTAATTACTCAAAGAGCATGATATTTTCCAGGGCAAAGAGCGAAGAAATACATTTCAAAACAAATAAATTTTGTTAAATTCGTTAGGGTTTTTAAGGACTTAGTTATAGTACAATATTTATCAGACTTACACTCTTTTGTTTTTGATTGCCTTTAGAATCCAACCTGTAGCTTCCAACATCAACTTTTTTCCGAGGATCAACTTTCTGAATTATATTTTCAATCTCTTCAACCACACTTCGACAAACTGTAAAAAAATATAAGCGAATGTTAGATAAATTTTTTTTTTTAGCAACACTTCCTACCAGTAGTTCAGGTTGTACACCTAAGTATTAATTACACTAGTGTGATATGGATTAGTGAGGTTGAAACGATGAAGTGTACAATACCTGCATTTGTGTGGAGGGAGAATGGAAGACCATTTATTAAAAAAAAAACCTCAGTACACCCGACCAGGATCAAACTACAATCTCCCCATCTTCAGCTGTCTAGCCTATTGTGTTAGTAACACCTTAGATCATGCGGCCACAAAAGCAGGTGAGATATGTCTTCCTATTCAAAACAACTACTTATTTAAATATTAGCTGTGACTTAATCATTTATAAATTATAATCGGTTAGGTGATGTAAAAATATTATCCATTGGTTAGGTTATGTCCTAGGTAAGCCTAATTGAGAATAGGTACAATACAAATTTATTTTAAAATAATATAGGGAGGGTAAGGTTAAGTATAGGCTATGTGAGAAGATATAAAATTTTACAATTAGTGACACAATTTCGACCCTTTTGTTTTTTTACCTATATGGCAGTTCAAAAATCATATGTTTAGGTTTTGGGTTGCAAACATACGTAAAAAATTGCTGTTTTGTTTTAATGTTGTTTTTTAATCTCATGTAATATTTTACACTAAAAATAATGTAGACTTTAGTTTTTTCACACTATTTCATTACTTTTAATACTTTTTTTATTTAATTCGAAACAATATTTTAAACATAATTAAAAGAACTTATTCTTCATTTTAGAATGTTATCAATAATGTGTATTATAGTTAGGGTTATCATAATTTATTGAGGCTATATCCGGACAGAGGTCTTTCCGGGGTGGCTGGGGGGTATTCCATACCCCCCAGTGGAGTGGGGCAATTTTTTTTTAAATTAGGTACTGAAATCTGCGTTTTTAGCTATCCTGATACGTGAAAAATGTTATCAAACTTATCTTGATTTATAAGCTTTTTAAATTACAAAATAAGTATTAAGGGGTTAATAAATTACAAATTTATTATAATTAAGCCTTTTTATACACTATCACTTAAATTCCACGAAATATTTACATACAGTAGATAACATAAGTGTTCATATTATATTCTGAACTTTTCGAGTACTTTATTCATGCTGCAGTGTGACCAACCTAAGGTGCGGCACGAAGTAAAATTCCCCAATTTGGCCACGTTTTTGGTTCATATTAGTAAAATCCGGACATTTCTCAGATCCGGACACGTGTTCCAAATCCGGACGTATGGTAACCCTAATTATAGTGCTTACATTAATACTTTTTAATATAGGGCCTAGGTATCGTTACTTAGAAAAGAAAAATAATACTTGTCATTTTTCTAATTTATAATAATTTATTTTATGATTATTTTGTCATGTTTCAAAATATTTAACTGAATAGTTGGTATCCATTGCATGGGTGCACCATTGTAAAGAACTTGTTTGAGTCATGATAAATCACAGTTTTTAAGTGTATCATTCGCCATTTTGTGGAAGTGCTGTCAATATAATTTTTTAAGTGGACTTGTGTAGTTGGGAGAGTAAAGAAATCAGAAAAAAATACCAAATTGTATTAATATAAATTTACTAAATATAGATTATCTTTGTTTTTAAGACATGATAACCATAAGAGAGCACAAGTTGCATGATTGGTGGCCTTGTATCTATGGTGACCAAGACCTCGAGCAGGGTGCATAGGCATCCTTCTTGAATATTCAGACAGATATACACTTGGTCGCGTGACTGCCAATGCAGCTATCAAGGGCACGAGTCAAAGCGACGCCGCATAAGTAGACTATTCGGATACAGGTAGTCACAACATAGATAGGGTGCTTAAATTACTATTTTGTTAGAAAAAAAAAGCCTGTTTTATGCTATTATTATTTAATATTCTAATGTAGGCGTGGATCAAAATAAAGGTTGGAAAGCAATAAAAATTAGATTATATAACTTACCCAAACACCGAACATTTTTGTAAGTTTCATCATCGGCCAAAACAATGTAGAAAAATGCAAATAGTAGAACGTAGGAACTGCACTTCATTATGAATCTAAAACAAAAATAGATTTGCCGGTAAAAATTAACCTTATTTCACTAAATAATATATTACTATCACTATATTATTGTCTACTTACTAGAAAATAGAAGAGCGTATTGTTTCCATTTAGATCTTATACTAAAATTAAATGATATGGAGATAATACGTGTAATCAGTTGATTCGTTTTGACTTTTAGGTACACGTTACATTATTGTAATTGGTCACAACACAAACTAGACTATTTGATGCCAATAGCTAAACTGAAAAATTCTTTACAGAAAGAATTATAAAAATTGATATATTTTCCAACCTGATTTAAAGCTACATTGACACTTGAAAAAATCTAAATAATAAACGTGTATGATATAACAAATGTTATAAATAAAATTTATAATTATGTAATGGTACTAATTTATACTAGAGTATTGACGAGTTGTATGCTTTTCGTCCAGGGTGCGTTTGATTCTTTATCTTACCGTCTTACGTTGGTGTGCTGCACAAATTGCTTGTCGCTGGACTTCCTCTTCCGATCTTTTATGTCAAGTCAGACATTTCAAGTTCACCTGAACGCTGTGCTATTTTACCACCATTCAGTCCTTCCTGGGGTTCTCCTCTTTCCTATCTTTACTTTTCTGTGTATCAATGTTATAACTACTGCGGTAGTAATAAATTACTCCATTTGCAGTTTTTTCCCTTACGCGCAATACACTGCGCTCGCGGATCAGTCCATTGACGTCCGCGTCATTCTAAGCAAATTCTCTGGTGTCCTCAGTGGCCTTTAAACCTATTCTTCTTGGGCTCTCCAGCTCAAGCCAATACACAGACCATTGTTTTTACTCGACGTTATCCCAGAAATTTCCTCCGCTGGCAGGATTTAGTCCTATACCTGGTGTTCACATTGAACCATCACCTACACTTTGACAAACATAACGCTAACGTCCGAAACAAGGCGTGAGGAGTATGGCCTTGCCCCAGTTCTCCAAACACATTATCCTCTTTTCCTTAGTCACATGCTTATCTGGTTTCAATCCCAAATTCTTTATGCTTTTTTACGCTGATCCCGTTTGGAGTCACGCCACCTCTACACCCCAACTCAGACTCCTTGTCAGTCTCTTGTATTTTTCTTACACTGCGGTCTCCGCCCCATCATTCGGATATTTATAATAGATCAGGATTTTATTCCTTAATCAAGTCGATTGGGGCTGATCTTAAAGACCCTGTGCGTCCTTACCATCAGTTTCGCTACCTCCTTCAACAACCTCCACCAGTCGTTGAGGAAATCCTCTAGATTCAAGTAATGGTTACACAGCAACCAGCAGCACTGATAGACAACACAGGTCAACAGCCAGAAGCACTGATAGAATACACAGGACAACAGCCAGCAGCATTGGTGGACAACACAGGTCAACAGCCGGCAACACCAGAATCATGGCCTCTTATGAGACCATGGAGACAGTTGCGTACTCCTGTGTACTTGAGAGATTATGTGTAGATATATAGGAGTGGAGGAATGTAATATACTCTATAGCAGGGATGTGTACAGGTTAAGTTGGTCAATCTGGACTGAACTGACTAGAGTAGTTATGGCAGGAAGTAATGGACAACATGGTCAGGTCTAAGACTATCTTTTGTCCTTGACTGGGTGCCGTAACGTGCGCGAGATATGTGGTTCGTATACCAGATAAAATATGTGTATGTGTGAGGACATAACAGTTACTCATCCGGCAGGGCAGCAATAAATTGACGGTCCTAATCATAGAATAGTTCCAAGTTAAGTTAGTTTTCCTTGAGTGATACGATTCTTTAATTTTTTAAAAAAAATCCTCTTATATTTGAGTTATTACTCTTATCAAAGGCTATTCGTTCAAATTTTACAATCTATTATATTATTGTCGGTATTTGTGTTAAATCTCCTGTCCATGAAAATATCTGTATTCTGTTGTAAAAACTAAAACTCAACTCAGCTGTTATTGAGTATTACCATTAGGTTATTTATAAGTTGTTATATGTGGAAGAAGGGAGAGGGATGGAAACAAATAAAATCGGACAAATACAATATGGCTATTACAATTTTTTTTTAAATAGTTCACACTTTACATTGCCACCAATGGATGAAGAGGTAATGGCTGCTTCTGGAAAAAATTTAATTGTTAACAATTATTGACATGCATAGTAGACTGTGTTGAAAGATAACCAAGAAACAGACCCGAATCCACCATGGAGTATTATGGACATCCTCCTCTCCAGTTTTCACCTTAAACAATGTTATTATCTAAAGTTATAGTAAAATTTTCTATAGGACCATCCTAGATGCTCTTGTTAATGATCGTTGTAGGCCAGTTCTCACGTTTCATTTTCAATTAATCATTGAAATTGAATACAAAATTAACGTCAGAACATTCATTTCATTATACTGAATCATTATTTAAAGCTTTCATCAAAGGTGAAAAGGAGTTGCACATTTCACAAACCACAGCTCACATTTATTTTAGACGTCACAATTTCTCTAAATGAAACCGTAGTTGGTCAGTTTCATCATGGCCATCATAAATTAATGATACATGTGAACAAATTCCTTTAATTTTCATTTTCATGAAAAATGAATGAGTGGAAATGATTAATGGAAAATGACACGTGAGAACTGGCTTTGTGATTCAAGGAAAGGTAAGCTCCAAGGCCCTTTTTTCACTTCACTATATGAAGTGAGCAAAGCAAAAATAAAGGCACTAAATAAAACATTTTCAAGTCTTTGAAATAATCAGTTATTAGTTATTTATAATAAAAGGCACGTACTTGGATAAAACAGCTAATTAGATTAAATGGTAGAACTTCTTTGGTCAAATTGAACAATATAAATTAAGAACCATAACATGAAGATAATTTATTCAAAGAGAAACTACTACGTATATAAAGAAATTAAGTCAATTAAAACAGGCATGATAACCTTTCTAAAATAAATATCATAGAGATTGGTAAGTAATAAAGTTAAAAATTAATTTGCATAAAACAAGTAAAAATATAATTCTGTGCGAAACACTACTAAGCAGTAGCAGAATAAAGGATTAACTGATAAGCAATGAAAAGGGTAAATTAGCAAATATATTAGATTAGAGTTATTAATATTTTAATTAAAGAATCAATAATGAACTTATTAATTGAATGATTAATTATACTAGTAAACAGCTTAAAAATATGTTAACAAAAAAAACATGTTATGTAATATTTGACCAATGACAGTAAAAAGATGATTGATAGAAAGTTAAAATAATTAACTAGGCTATTATTTGTAAAACTTACACATGTAAAAAATAATTAACAGTATAAATTCAACATGAATCATATTAAAATGAAAGTAGAGACATAACAAGCAACAAAATTTCACAAAATTAATAAATGAGTGTAAGGATTGATGTTAAAAACATGTTATTTGAGTCAAATGGTTTCAAATATGCTTGTGTATACATACACATTCTTCTCCATTATTCTCCAATCAGTTGCTACAAAATTACAGATATCTTTTCACTCACATTACACCTGCTCAAAATTATTTTCCAGAATGTACCTTTTAACTTCCTTTTTAAAAAGATTATGTTTTTTCATCTTTATTTCTTGTGGTATTATATTGAAAAATTTTAGTCCCTTAATCTTTATTGAGTAGATTCCAAATGTAGTGGTGTTTACTATGTTCTGGAAATAATAATTCAGACTTCTTGTAGAATAATTCCACTTTTTGTATTCCCCAATTTTTAGGTTACTAATAGTTAGGTAGTTTTCAAGTTTATATGCCATTACAATCGTATAAAAAATAGCTTCTGTTAATTTCAAAGTACCCAACCAGCTTAATGTCGCCGACCTCACCATTGGGCAGCCGAAAAATATGTTGTGCTGTGATTTGTAGTCTTATTAGTGGTATTAAATTACTTTTAAAAGTATTACCCCAGATTAAATTTAAGTAGGACAAATTCGAGTTAACAATAGCAAAGTAGATGGGCTTTAACACGTTCGGAGTGAATTTGTAGGAGAGTTTCTTTAACAACCCAACTGGACCCCCCCTTTTTTTTTTTTTTTTGTGAC
>CABFWB010002220.1:63942-75724 GCA_902151455.1 Timema bartmani | reverse complement strand
CCAGCCCAAGGTCTTGTTTGTCATCATATTTTTCATGAAAAGCAAAAGCTGAAAAAGTTTGATGAGGAATGTTAATTTTTGTCTTATTTTTTGCTTACTTTCTTCCTTTCTCTCTCTTTAAGCTATGCTCCTCCAAAGCTTGATATTTCCTTACTTTGACTACTGTGACATTGTTTATAGTGACTTATATTCCATTCACGGTAGTAATTACTCTCTGAAAGATCTTTTTTCCTACCAATATCCTACTATATAATAGCTTTCTGGTAGGGAAAAAGGCCTTTCAGAAAACAATTCCTATGGTGAACAGACTTTAACTGAAGAGCTTGCACAAAGAATACATGCATTCGATTTATTTACAATCTTAAGTACCAAGGCCATATCTCTAAATACTTTGACAAGCTGAAGTGGTTACGACTAAATGAACGGCAGACACTTCACCCCCTCAGTCTCCTACACAAGACTTCCTCACTGCATTACTTAGCAACCAATTTTAAACTACTAAAAAATCAGCACCAGCTTAATACACATGCTAAAAACTCTACCCTTATAAGCATCCCTTTTCACAAATCTGAATCTTATTCCCATTCATTCACAGTCACAGTTTACCATAAAACTGTTTATAAATAAATGCTGGAGTAATTGTATGAATGAAGGAATGAATGGAAGAATGAATGGAGGTAATCTTATGATTAAATTTGCCATTTTAGACAATCATTTTATATTCACTATTGTTATTATAAGTGTGTTTAGTTTAATTGGTTAAGTGTAAGACAAGACAAACTAGCCTTAACTTTGCCAAAATGTTGCAAAATAAAGACAATAAATAAATAAGAGGCATGTTTTTTTTAAGTAAATACCATTTTGAAATTAAAAATACACAAGTGTACTTTTTTTTATCGATTTTATTTCTACTTGAAAGCCTATATTTAATCTACTTTTCAACATAATTTCCACCAATATTAAGGCACTTGTCGTATTGTACAACCAGCTTTTGAATTCCATCCTCATAGAAATCTGCCGCCTGATTTGATAACCACTGCATAGGCCGTTTTGAGGTCCTCTTCATCGTCGTGGTGCTGACCACCAAGATGCTTTTTTAAATGCAGAAACAAGTGGTAGTCACTAGGCGCTAGATCGGAACTGTACGGAGGGTGATCAAGTTGTTTCCAGCCAAATGATGCAATGAGATCTTTGATAAGATTAGCCACATGTGGACGGGCATTGTCATAAAGCTAAACAATCCCCTTACTCAGCATGCCACGCCTTTTGTTTTGGATTGCACGGCGCAGTTTAGTTAAGGTCTCAGAATTTATTGTGTCAGCATGAGGCAAAAAATCCACAAGCAACACCCCCTTCCTATCCCAAAACATAGTACACATGATTTTTCGGGCTGAAATTGTTTGCTTGAACTTCACTTTCTTAGGCGATGTTGAATGCCGCCATTCCATGGATTGTTTCAATTCCGGCGTAACATGAGCCACCCATGTTTCGTTGCCTGTGACAATTTGGCTTAATAAATCATCACCAAAATCACTGTATTGCTCAAGGAAAGTCAATGCACTAATTAAACGTTTGGTTTTGTGCACCTCAGTCAACATTTTCGGTACCCAGTCTAAGCACAACTTAAGATAATTTAAGTGTTCAGTCACAATTCCATAAAGAACACTTCTTGAAACTTGAGGAAGCTCATTAGATAAAGATGAAATCGTAAAGCGTCTGCTCTCTCAAACTTTTCCATCAACTTTCTGCACCAAGTCTTTAGTAATGACAGAAGGTCACTCATAATGTTTTCTCCATACACTTCACTGATATGCCGATGAATTTTAGCTGCTTTCACATCTTTTGCATGAAGAAAACGAATAACAGAGCGTATTTCACAGTCGGTGGAATTTTCAATTGAGTGAGCCATTTTAAATACAAACATACGTAAACACAGTCAAATACTTCCGTAATGGTGTATGTGGTTAGCCAACAGATGGAGGTATTCAACGCGCATGCGCAGAACGGCAGCCGAATTTCTAAACAGTGCTTACTTAAAAAAACACGCCTTGTAATATCTTCAATTCCAATTATAATAGATAACTGCAAATATCTTTATTTCCAAGTAATGTTTTCTTAATATTATGTTGGTTTTTCCTTGAGGATTCTGTATCTTTATTACTAGGTATTTATTAAACTAATTAATTATTTCAAAAATTGACTTGAGGAAAGGATCAGCTTTCAGGGGATGGTGGAGGCTGTTTAAACAAATGTGATGTGTGTGTGTGTGTGTAATAATATCTATTAGGGCTGGATCAAATCCACTTTTTTATTTTATGCTTTTGACATACCTAGTGATTATTTGGTTCTGAAAGCCTTCTGTGTACTGGATTTTTAAAGAAAATATACTGGAATTTTAAAACACTAGTCCAGTAGACACCCTATAAACGCATTGAAGGCATGAGTAAAGCTAGAATTTGTGTTAGACACTTCATATCTCTTTCACTTATAGCTAACAGAATGTATTATTATTATATGTTCTGTCTTACGACAGGTCCATTCCCTTTATCAATGAACTTAGACCACCAATGCATCCTGTCCTATGCCTCCTCCTTCAAGTTATCTAATATTTGAATCCTCCTTCCTAATTGATTGAATTGATTACCTTTGTTTTATTAAAATTGTGATCTAAGCCATGGTTTGAACCTTACATATTTCATTTGAAATAATTTATTATTGGAATATTAAAAAGATATATAAAAAATCATCCAATTGTATATTATTCTGTGAACAGTGAAAATCTTGTTATATTAGTAATAACTAATATTATTGATGTATACACTCCTCACTACATATTATTATAAAAAAAAATTCTTAAATGTTCTTGTCATATTATTCCCAAGTTTTGCACCATATTTTCAGTCGGCAAACTTATTTAATATAGAAACTATAATTTCTTTAGTTAAGGAAATACAAGGTTCCTACGATCTGGAAAGTTAGGGAAAAAAATAAGTCAGGGAAATGACAATTCATGTCACACTTAGAAAAAACACCAAAAATATTTTTTGTATTGCCTGCGCCATAAGCCCCCATGAAGAAAGCTGAGGGGCTCTTACCATGCTCAAACTTGTTGTAAAACAAGCTTTGGTAGCATTTTCTTTCAGAAGGTGAACGCAGAGATCTCCTGGCCTGCACATGGCAATTCTCTTAACTTTAGTGATCTATTGTTTTTGTTCTTGTTCAAGGTTTGGCATCGTTATAATTGGATACAGTGCATTAGGACTCACCAGCAATGTCTAACAAAAAAACAGTTCTTAACCAGCTTTGGAAAAGCCCAGACCATTTTCCTGAATTCTCATACTCAGTAGTGGTGAAAGTAATAAGTTGCAGGTGTTTTGTAAAGCATGCAAAAAAATTATAAACTTAAGTAATATGGGAAAGCAAGCATTAGCTTCTCATGCAAAAGAACCACTCATGTAAAAACTGTTGAAACTTTGACAAATCAACACTCTTTGTTAACTTTTTTCTAAAAAATGTACAGTGATTCAGGTTCATCGAGCTCCCCAATTTCAATAGAATCTCTGGCACACAAAGACATTCTTCCTAGTGGTATTTCAACTGGTTGCTCGAAGAGTTTTTCTGTTTCATCGGAAATTGTAAAGCCGCAAAGGGAAGCTGTTACCAAAAGTGAAAGTAGTGTCTAGAAACCATAACACTTTTGTTATAAAAGATGATATAACTAAAGAGGAAGTCATTTGGGCTGTGCAAGTTGTTGACAAAAAATGTCTTTCAATTTGTGCAATAATTTAGGTACAATTTTTCAGTTGATGTTTCTTGAGTGTTCCATTGCCAATGCCTTTACCCTTGGTGGAGACAAGGCTGCATACTTTAGTGTGCATGGCTTGGCTCCATTCTTTCATAACAATTTACTGGACCACCTAAAATCATGTAACAACTTTGTAATTTGTCTTGAAGAAGTGTTGAATAAAGTTACTCGAGGACAAATGAACATTGTAATCAGATTCTGGGACAAGGAAAATCATAAAGTCATTAGTCGTTACTTAAACAGTGTTTTTTTTTTTCGATAGGAGCACTGCTGAAGAATTACTGAAGCATTTTCTGTATGGTATTTTTCCTCTTCCACTCTCTAAGTTGATACAAGTGTCAATGGATGGCCCAAATGTCAATTTAAAATTTATATCACTTCTTCAGGAACACATCAAATCTGTCATAGACAATGAAGTATGTAGTTGCTAAATCTGGGGACAGGTGAGCTTCATGTTGTTCATGGTTCCTTGATAACAGGAATGGAATCTGTTGATTGGGATATAAGTGGCTTATTCCGTCACATGTACTACCTGTTCACTGAATCTCCAGCTCGTCGAGTATTGTTTACCCAGTTGACGGGTGTACAACTTTTCCATTGAAGTTCTGTGGTGTGCGGTGGTTAGAAAATGCAAAATGCTTTCAAAGGGCATTACAAATTTGGGACCATGTTGTTACGTTTCTCAAAGAAGCAAAACTTCCTAAAAACAAAACCTGTAGAGACACTGAAAATAGCAGCCTGTAATCCATCCCTGAAGTGTAAACTAGCTTTCTGCAAGACAAATGCAGATGAATGTCAGCCTTTCCTGCAACGGTTCCAGACATCAAAACCAATGACTCCATATCTTTTTGAAGCTGTAGAGAAACTTCTAAGATACCTTATGAATCGTTGCGTGAAACCTGATCTGATGAAGTGCATGGGTCCAAAGTTACTGGCTATCGACACAAAAAAATCTGAAAATTTGATCCTTAGCAAAAAATATTGATATAGGATTTGCGACAAAACGTTTGTTAGGAGAAATTGTGATCACATTAGCAGAAAGACAAAAACTAGAATTTATACACGATTGCCACAGTATGTTAACCACCATGATTGCGAAACTACAAGAAAGAAGTACCTTAAAACAGAAAGCTGTAAGAGGTTTGTCTTCATTGGATTCTTGTGTTATTCAACATTCACCTCAACTGGGCCAGAAGAGATTTTCTTTTCTTTTCAAGGAATTCAGCCATGCCAACATCATAAATGATGTTCTGGTTTAAAATGCCAAGCAAGAATACTTGCATTTTTGCAACCTCAAAAAATCTCAACTTCAAGAAATATTTCATCCTTGTGATCAGTTTAGTGATGAAGTTGGACTTGACACTATTTATCGTAGCTTTCTAATAGGAGATGAAAACTACAAACATCTTTGGGAAGTAATAAAGATTTGCCTTGCCTTGTTGCATGTGGTTTTTAAGTCAATACATCTTTACTGGTTGAAAATATGCATGAAAAGACAGTCACTGCACAGCGTCACATTCATGATGAGATACAAGAAGCAGGAGGGATTAAAAACACACATTAGCAAAAAGATGTTGGATTTCGTGAGAGGTGATTGGAAACGCCATCATGAATACTTGGAGATGAAGACACAGGTAAGAAGACAAGAAGGCAGAAAAGAGGAAATTAGATATAAAAGTTAAAGATTTAGAAGGAGAAAAAATTAAAAATAATGATGGCAACTAAAGAGAAACGAGAAGCAATAGAAGTGGAGTTGCAAGATCTGAAGAAGAAACAAGCTTCACTTTATTAAATATAGCATAGTTTCTTAATATATGACTATTGTGATAATTTTATTAAAAAGAAAATTTACTTGAGACATGATATTATGAAAGCAGACACAATTCCTCCTTTTGTGAGATATTCAGTTAAGGAAATATACAGGTTAGGTAAAATAAAACTGTAATGATACCAAACTTTAGTATGTTCTTAGTGTCCTGTTATTTAGTACATATTTCTGCACTTGATAGCAAAGTGAATCAAGTTTGTTGCAACTTTTTGATAGGGTTAAATATATTTTATTATCATTCCATCATTTTCCCTGAACTGATTGGCAAAACGTCTGCTTTCTTATTCTTCCATGAGAGGTGAGGCAAGGTCGACTGTAGGGGAGGAGAAGGGCGAAATAAATGTAATTAAATTAATATTTTCACATGTATAGTACTCCAAAGTTATAGTAGAAATTTTATGAGAAGTTGGTTAAGGAACTTGGGAAAATAGTCGGGGAGATTTTCTTTACAAATACTGTAGGAAACCTGATAAATACTGTGCACACATAATCTATGGCATTGAAACTTGCATAGCCTGTGATTGCCAAAATTATTTTAGCATTCATATTTTTGTCCAGTGAATTTGGATGTATTTTCCACATTTGATTTTTTTGAGAAACAATAAATAAACTGCAACCTACTATATTTTGTGGGTTTAATTGACTGCAGGCCGGATCTAGTAATAATTTAAGTGTTGCAAACAAGTGTGATGGCTACACGCGGCCCTCGAGTTGGCAAACCCTGGGATAGTCACAACAAACTGAGCTTCATGGATATCCAAATAAGGCATTGTCTTTTTGAATATCTCATGAAGAAAAAAAAAAATCAGTAAAGAATTTTTTTTAATGTTTTTAAACAAATGTAACTTTCACAAAATAAATGAAAATATAGAGGGTTTTTGATTTACTAATTTTTGTGTTGCAAAGGGTTTTCAAAGAACGAGTTATTTTTTTTCAACCAAAATATTGGTGTGTAATATTTATATATATAATAAACTTCTAACACAGTTGTTTGAACTTTAAATACATTAAATTGATCTCCATAGATCTTTAGTTATTCTTACACAAATTTGAAAAAAAGTTCATTATGTATTGACATATTTATCAATTCTACTTTTCAAAAAGTTACAAGTAGAAAATGTAGTTGCATTGACCACTGATAGTAAAAACCGGGAAAAGTGCTGGATTTCGCCATCTGTTGGGAATTTTAAGGTGAGGAGCACTTTAATAGAAAGTTAACTAAACAAAACTGTTTAAAATAACTACAAATTGTAACTTTATTACTACCCTCAAAATTGAGGCATTTCATGGAACGTACAAATAATGGATTTAATTCAAATCATTATTGTTGCCAATTACCTACATGCTCTCCCCTTTCTACAGGCTTGAGAATATCGAGCTTAGTTCCTAAGCTGAAATTTTTTCTTTGTCTTTTTTTTTACTACTATCAATATTTAATTGATATATGGTTTACACATTAGTTTAACAAAAATAAACCAAGACAAGCGATTATTTACGACAATTGAATGCTCTTCCCGGAATGTACAGTTGCTGATTAGATTCCTTATACAACCAAGGTGTAAATCTCTATCCATCCTTCGCTCGTGTTTGAGTTTGCATACAATTATTTTTAATAAATGTCCATATTAGCTTGATGAAATTGTTTTTAATATTACAATTTTAAGGTGTCAAGGTGCAGCAACCAAAGTTATTAGCATAATACGAGTTTATGTCTAGCTGATGTTCATTTAGTATTAACAATATAACTTTATAAATAACAGTGTACATAATAATACCTTTTCAATTTTACCTCATTTTACTATAGAAAAAGCAACAAAAGAAAAGTTTCACTCAAGATTTAACTCAAAACACACACACAGTAAACATTGGGAAATTTTCAAGGTGATTTGCAATTGATTATATTATACCAAAAAACAAAAACAAACATATAGCAATATTGTGTTGATTTTGTTTGTTCTTGTAACTTGTTCCCATATGTTTCTCAATGTTCCTTATAAGTTGCTAGTATTAATAAGTAGTGGTAAGTTATATCGATCGGTCAAGGGTGTCCCGGAATTTAATGACAACTCTTTCTCTTCATATAAAAGTTTCAGCTAATGCTGCAATGCTAATGACATGTTCAAGAACTGAGGTAACAACATGCAAAAGATCACTAGTCACAAATTAAAAAAGGAAAAAATCAGCTAGCACTGGTTTCTCAATCTTCATGTTAACTGGAATACTTATGTGTTGGCCTACTGTGAATCAAGCAATACCTCATAGATCTTCTTTAAATAATATTACAAAAACTAGCAGTTTAGAGCAAGCCAAATCTCTTTATGTCCCTCAGTCTGATTTAATCAAAACCCCACATGTCCGCACAACCAATAGGAGGCAGGGAATTGAGGCACGTGACACAGCATTGGTATGCATTTTTATTTTGGTGTGTCTTCACCTTTTACAGGTCACATGAGTTGATGGTTTTTCTGTAGTTTTTTTGCTTAAAATAATGGATAAAGGTAGGGAACAAGAATTAAGTTTTAGTACAGTGAACCAAAGGTCTAGGTAACAATGTAAAATTAATGTTTCACCATGTGACACTGAAAAGAATTTTATGATATTCAACTCTTCTCTGAGTCCAATGTATTTTCGGCTTGTAAGCACAACAAGAAAAGCTTTCCATTGCCGTAAGATATGACCGAAAGATGCGTTAGATTTTCGAAAGAAACTGTACTATTCATGTGATAGATAAATGGTTTCAAGATCAAATTATCAGCAGGTTTATGCAGTACTCAGAATAAAACATCAGGCCTACCACAAGCAAAGCCAGATAAACTTGTCACGGTTTGTAAAAAGTAAACTCTACTCAACAGATTTTTAATTTTTCAAGAATAAATTGGTTTTTCACATGTTTAATTACTATATTTTAAAATTACTAGGCCTATCAATAAAATAATGACTGCACACAACTTTTTTGACAGCCCCAGTACCATTATTCTTAGAGCTCACCTGGTGGCCACTTAGGAAATATGTGTTTCCATGACAACGAGATTGATTTTTGATAGTGTTTTGTCTATATTGCCATATGCGCACTCTAAAGTGGTGATATAAAAATTAATTTATGTATAATCGTTCATGTCTAATATTGTAAGCTTTGTTAAACATCCACCAAAAATTATCAGTCCATCACAAAGAATAATTATAGAAATATTTGTAAAGTTGCCTAATTATACTCAAAATTGTTTTAGGGCATAAATAGATAGACCTATAGGGTTTTAAAAATATGTTAACTTATATAAATAGATGTAAAACATGTAATATATTTACAGTGATACTTAGCAATTATGTTAATGGTTATTTATCTTATATCAATAAAATATATAATTTTACAGAATATATTTCCTTTAAAGGGATTTTTATGCATACTGATACATGGTGTAAATTAACAAATTACACAGCAAATATTATTTTTATATAACAGTTATGTGTATATTTTATTCCATTATAAACGCGATTACTATTCAGACAGCCAGGGTTCAAATACCCGTTTAGGATTCATTTTATTTTGAATAAATGAACAAGTTTATTTTAGATTGAATTGATGTGAATAATGATGAGCTAACTGAACCCTAATTGAATAAATACACTTTTAAATAAATAAGCCCCGTAGTCAACATTTTGAAACACTTGGATTAAAATATATATTAAGTAGGCTACGCTTAACTAAAGCAATAAATTAAAGAACTACACTCATTTCTGAAAGAAACGAAATATTCCTTTTTGTTTTAAAAATATGTAATATAATAAAATATATTTTTTCGAATAAATTATCAATGTTATGTTTGCCCACACGTTAATGTAAAGATTTTAAATCTAATATTTTTAGTTTCTTTTAATAGAGAGATACAATAATGTACTCACACCCCAAGAGTTTATGGAAAAGAAGAAAATGATTCAGTTCAAACTGCCTACCGTGCTTTGCGTACTTTCATTTCAAATACCTTACGACATCTTTGGATGCATTGACGCTGTGTATTCGTCCCTGAAGTGTGAGGCCCCGAGGTAGGCGTAATGGATTGTGAGCTATCCATCTCTCTCGCCCCTTTTGCTGGTAGCTTGTTTGCAAGAGTCATCGGCGTTCGTAGTGCTCTAAACATTAATTATTTTTAAAAGTGGAGTTTGGTAACTTGCTATGATATATGTGAGTGAAATATTGTATTTTGTCACAGCAAAACAAGATAAGTGTTTGTAAGGGTTTATATTTTGAAATTTTTGTGTAATCCTTATGGACGACAGCGAGTTTGATATTTGCTGCGTCGTCAACTTCAAGAAAAAATCATATGAGGTATGAAACAAATTCATTTGCCTATATTTTTGAACCATATTATTATGGCTATAGGATGACAGGCATATAACTAACTATCTCGTTAAATGAAAGGTTGCTGCTAACCTTATTTTTTTTGTCCTTGTTTTCAGTATGGTGTTTACATTTTCAAGGTCGCACCAGTCGTTTTCGATACTTCAAGCCATACTTGCGTGGCACTTAAAATGTATAATATTCTCAATTAATTTTCTTTAATTGATAGATATATTCATTACTAAAAATTTAGTTTCATAGCTATTGATTTTCAACCTTTCTTGGTTTGACCTCTTGAGTTTTGCTTTACATCTTGGTCTTTGAAGAACATGGCCATTTCAGATAAAGCGTTCCATATTATTTTAATTTGTTTATTGAATATTTTCTAATGAACCATTACTTTATTGATTGTTTTAACATTTTCATTCCTATAGTTTTTACATTTTTGAAAAAGAAGTTGTATTTGCCATTAATGAAAGGTGCAAAGTTTTTTTATGTGTGTGTATACTATTTTGGTTTGAGTAACTATAGGTTAAATATTGTAAAATTAAAAACGTTTTAAGAACATTAATTATTCAGTTAAGATCTTCTAGCATACCTATTATTCTCTCTCTATAGGCCTATATATAATTAAAGTCTGAATCAAATACTAATTTTCAATCAGTGAAATTTACTCCAATGAGCCAAAGAAATCCAATAAATTAGTATACATAACATTTCTCAAAGATGAGCAACCCTGCTTAGAAGTAGGCCTATATTTTTTCTTGTGTGATTTCCATGCGTGCAGGGCTTTTATGACCACGACACAAAACGTTTAAACTATCATCAAAAGTCAGATGCTGGCCTTTGCGAGAAAAGTTATCATGACTTAAAACATTGCTAGCTCAAACATTTATCGGCTAGATTGACACTATTTTCTGTGACTATGTTTGCTGTATTTTAGTTTGTGTTATGCCGGGATCATGATCAACTTTACTTTAACTTAATGTAACGTTCACAAGAAAACAGATGTTTGATCACGATTCACATAACTTAACATAACAACTCGAGCCAAACATCTCCATTTTAGAATATCTATGTGTTTTGATCAGTGATTTGTTCTATTTGCAAAGTGATGATCCGTGAATGCTTACAGTTTTCAATCGATAAAATAAATGTATATTAATAAACTTTTTTGATAAATTTAGCTTTCCTTTTTAGTTTAATTATTTTGTTTCAATGTATAATCACTAGTACTACTAAAGAGTAAACCTTGGTCATAAAACCAACAAATAAACTACTAAATAGCCCTGTGGACCCCACTCGCACAATGATTGGCTGGCTAGATCACGTGATACCCTTTATGTAACGTTAAGTTAACTGCATCATGAACAATTCCATTTAAAAACATGAGAAGAACCTTTACTTTAAGTTAACCTTAAGTGAACGTTAAGTTGATCATGATCCTGGCATAAGTATATTGGACAAATAACCTTAAAACTAGTATCAGCCCAATAAAATGGGTTAGGAATTTCAGTGTTTACATTTGTTGGTTTTAAAGCAAAGAATCGAAAGGTAGATGTTTCAATGTTTGCATACCAACAAATATGTGATTCAAGAAATATGTTTGAAATAATAATAGGCTATTATTTAGCCTGTTATCTAGGCTTATATCATAATGTAAGCCAATAGAGGGACTAGCACACAAATACAGAGTGTTTTAAACACAACATTATCAAAATGCATTCTAATCTGTTGACTCATTTTATGGGGGGAACACTGCTCGATCTCTTTGGTCTTGATGTTTTCCAGTGGGGGGGGGGGGGGGTTGGGG
>CABFWB010002220.1:0-63884 GCA_902151455.1 Timema bartmani | reverse complement strand
GGGGGGAGGTTGGGGCCGAAATCCCATTCCCCCTCCACAAATTTGGACACATTTATTCTCTAACCATACATCTCTCACAATTTCCCCATTTGTTTAAGGAATGTGAATTGACAATGCGAAGCTTTCATGATATATTTAAACTGAATAGGAATAATGCGAGTTATGTGGAATATTGCAACCACGATTGCCAGACCAAACGTTGACATTGAAAGGAAAGACCTGCCATGTAGTAAAAAGTGAGAAAGGGTGGACAGAAAGTAATGACACAGACAAACAAGTGCTCATCGTTATTGGAAAGTCCGCGACACCACGGTGTTTTAAAATATAAAGAAGCTACCTGTGGTATACTATGCCAACTCGAAGGCTAGGATGAAATCTGATATTTTCAGAGACTTTCTTTGTGCTCTTGATGCATCATTCATTGCACAAAGAAGGAAAATCCAGAGATTTTCTGAGACTTTCTTTGTGCTCTTGATGCATCATTCAGTGTACAAGGAAGGAAAATACTTCTAGTTGTAGACAATTGTTTCGCTTGTTCTGCACACACATATTTTTTTTAAGAATGTTAAGGTAGTTCTTTAACCTCTAACTGCACCACTTCGTACAGCCTCTTGATTTGGGTGTGATCAAGTGTTTCAAGCAGGTGTACAGGAATCAGCTAGTGCAGAGAGCTGTACGTCTGATGGATGCAGGGAAAGGAGCTTGGAGGAGGGGAAAGGTGGTGACAAGGATGAACTTTATGGTGGAAACATTTATTTGTGTTCAGATGGTTTTTTATTAATTTTATATAGGCTCCTGCATTTATCATTTTCCCGTATCCATAGTCAGTCAGACCCCCGCCTCCCTCAGTCCTCAGTTCCCTGACGAAAACGATGACTTGAGGTTTCACTGTTTAATATAGTAACAGTATACCAGCATAATAAACTGTCAAAATAATCTCTAGCTAATAGGATATGAGAAAGTTATTCGATAGTTCTGGGGGAGAGGGGGGTAAGCATACGTATTACTAAAACATTGTTTCTGTAATGGCCAACCAACTACTCACACTGGTTCAATCCTCGGTCCCGGCACAGATTTATCTGATTGCCAAACTCTGCCTTCACCTTTGACAAGATTTGTATTAATTTCAACTTGTGAATGTGTGGAATGCCAAGCCTCCACCGTGGTTCGGATTCCACTTTAAACTGTAGGTCCCCCCTTTCATCTCACAATCACCTTACCATTACACATTAGCGTAAATGCGTTTAACCTGACCGGATAGTAAGACGTGGTGCTAATAGTAATAACTACTCATAATGATTAATTTTCATGTGGGATATTACAATCCATCTTTATTTTAATACATATTTTCTTATTATAATTTTTTGAATAAAATATTGTTTGTTTGTATTGCAAAATATGGACCTATTATATTATTTTTCCATTTCAAACCAGAGGCAGACACAATGATGCAAGAAATTTCTTAAATTAAGCTAGGTTAAATCATACTCGCAAGTAATGTGATCAGCTTCTAACTGTTGACGCAAACTGCTTTTATTCTTTGCGTTGAAGCTAGAAGCAAAGTCGACACTAAAACTGGTGGACGTTACAAAATGTGGTGATCATGGTGGTAATAACGCATACGGTATGTTATATTTTCTTTGAGAGTGAAGCTAATTAGTGATAGCAACTAGCTTTGCATCAAATGCTCAAAATATTCATGCTGGTGAGCATAATAACATGCTACTCTCTGCTCATGTGCTAAACATTTATGGTTAAAATATCCTTGTCCTATTACCATACCGGGCGAGTATGATAATCTATTTAATGCTGGTGCATTGACAGAGTTAAAATATTTTCTCACAAATTTTCTATGTTTGATGGATACAATAATACTTTATGCCGATAAGCTAAACAATATTGGTTGAAATTACCTCTTTAGTTATTCCCACCATCTAGTAAAAATAGTTTCTTGCAAGAAAATACTATAAATAACCTAAACTAAAAGGCTGTAGGCCTACCACAAGAATCATTGTAACTCAAGTTTATATCCGTGATTTTCACTTACATTAGGTCTTTGGCTTTAATTAAACTTATACACTTTTACAGCGTTAGTTACCATCTCTGATGGCTATGACAAATTTAGTTTTTCGCCCAAGCAAAAAAAAAAGTTTTTGCAGTGTTTTCTCCTTTACTATGTTTTTGTTCACAAAATATTTTTGAGGATGCCAAGACATATTTACATTTTTATTATTATTCCTATTTATAGGCCCTAGTTGGTTTCTAAACTTGAAAGCCAAAGTCTCTATTAAGCTTATATTTTTAGTCACATTTAAAGTTGTTTTTATTTATAATGTGTATACAGTACGGTGGTAGTTTTTAGTTGCATTGGTAAGGTTAATGTTTAGTAGTGATTTCCGCTAAGGTGTGAGTTATAGTGGAGCATGCTGGGTTAAGACTGTCAAGTTTTCTCTGTAAACAGTGTATTTTTCTCAAAATTCTACCTTATTAATCTCTTTTCCATTAGCTTAGGAAAAATAATTATAGTCGGACAAATCTAAGATGTGTGGAAAATAAAGCAATAGGGCATCAACGGTAGGAAAGGTGATGGATGACAGCTAGCAGGAGGTTCCTTATTACAAACATTGACTGAAAGTGACTGTCAACCTGTTTGGAAATAATTATAATTTGCTTAGAAGTACTATACTAGCAATAAAAAGTGTTGGTGACCTGGCGGTCTAGGGGTAAGGTGTCAGACTTCTGTGCTGGGGGCTCAGAGTTTAATCCTCGGTCCCGGCACGGATTTATCTGACTGTCAAACCCTTCCTTCACCTCTGACAAGACGTGTATTATTCACAACTTGTGAATGTGTGGAATCCCAGGCCTCCAATGTGGTTTGAATCCCACGTTAAACTGTTGGTCCTCCATTTCATCTCACAATCACCCTACCATTACACATTAGCGTATGTGCGTATAATCCGAAGGAGTAGTAAGACGCGGTGCTAATAATAATAATAATAATAATAATAATAGCATACTTGGATCTTGTTATAACTGGCCTCCAAACTAAATCTTTGAAAACAAGTAATCGGCAGATCCTCCAAAGCTCTAAAAGTCAGTTCCATAGAACTCTTTTTTATTTATTTTTCGGTCAGAGATAAAATGTTTGATCTTGACATACTAGGTGATATTAATATAATACTTAAACTTATTATATACATGGTTGGTCTTGTTTGCCTTTCTAAAGACCAGTCTAAATACACACTGTACTCTTGTGACAGACTTAAAATAAATTACATTCCCTTGATTGATTTTTGGTTCCATATTAGTAGTATGTTCTTTGCCTTGCCACTTTATAAATTTGTTTATTTTTTCGATCAAGTAAAGACCGGAAGGAAAATGAGCTTATCAGAACCAAGAAATATGGTTTTTCCAACACTTAACTGACATGCCACGGGAGAGACATGCTGTTGGGGCCACTATCTGGCAATGCCACATTATCTAACTATGCTAATGTTTTTAGGGATTTAGGAAAGCTATATTTATAGTAAGTGTGCCCAGATAAAATAATAGTCTATTATCTCGTTTCTATTCACATTTTGATTCTTCACCCCAGCAACTGCTTTTAAATGTGAATCGCCGTTTTACATTTTTGTGCCAGAAAATAGCATTGAAAATCCCCTATTACCACCTCAAAGAATATATTTAGCTTAATTTTAGTTTTTAAGCAGCTGGTCAACATGTGTTTTTTCAGAGTTTATCTCCAGGGCTGCCATGCTTCTTACAAATACAAGGAGTTCAAGAAAAAGTAAAAAAAAAATCACTTAAAGATTTGTGAATTTTTAATATTTAATACAAAAAAATTTCAGCTCTTCTGTGTACTGTAAATGTTTGAAAACACAGGGAATTCTTTTATTAAAAAAATACTGGGAATCCAGTTTAGATAATATATTGAATAGATATGTTTTGTTAATTTAAGTTAAGCTTAGCACTGTTAAACTTAACCAAAGGATATATTACCCTATGAGGAAAACCTCTTTTTGCTTTATGAGGTAATTGTATTATACTTGGAAGAAGGTACAGGAAAGGTGGTATAAAAGGAAACAAACACAATATGGGTTTTCTATAAAAAGAACAACACAATTTACACTTTACATAGCTGCCATTGGACATTGAGGTATTGGCTGCCTGTTCAAGGAAATTGATAGCTACTAAGCATTTCCCTGACCTAGGTTTCGTTCTTTAGGAACTCATCGGGAGGGAATGTGAACCATACAACACAACTTTCCGAGATAGGAAACCAAAAAACACAAAAGGTGGAAGAGGAAATATGTTTCTATCTATCTTTCAAAAAATATATCAACATTTGTTGATTGATTTTTTTCTTATTCAAAGGCTCTACTCTTCCCTGGCTGCTTCCCAAATTTACTGAAGTGCTTCTGTTATTTTACATTAGTCTAAAGTATCAATTTTCCTGAGAGTTATATACATGAGTGGTCGTTATGGGCTCTTTAACCTAAAGATTTTCCATTAAAACTAAAAATGGTTACTGAATCTTCATCTGGTAGGAGCCCTCCTGGTTTGAGAATGCTGAGAAGGTGCCATTCTTTGTAACCACTTTAAGTTAATTCTATGCATGTAACCTAAATAGGTAGTAAAATGTGGTGTTAAAAACAAAGTTAGTTATCTTGACATCATTGCATTAAAATTCTCAGAGACTAATAAATTTAATCTTAATGTCAAAGATAGATTTTTGTATAATAAACAAGGTTCGATTAATTTTTCGTACAAAACTGAAAGCTTGTTATGTTTGGCGCCAACAAAATTTCATCATTATTTAAGAAATTTCCAACACTAAATAGGGGATAATATATTTTCTACTCTATTATCTTTAAAGTTTTCATTTGACTAAAACAATAGCAATTGCTTGTTAAAGTAACAGTTTACGTTGAACTATCATGTTTATATGTGCTTTAGTGTCTGCTGGTTAGACGTTGGTTTTCACATAGCGATATGATATGGTATGGTATGATTACAGCTGCCTCAATGTGATTTGAGATGAAACGTCGAGTGGAGGAGGCTGGAGCAAAGCAGGAGCCTAGCGGCGTGTTCCACAACACAACCCCACTCTCCCCGCGGGGACTTGAGGGTGTTACCGTTCAGTTCCCAGTGTACACCCCTGCCATGCCAGGGGCTACCACACCCATTGCTGCCCCTAAGGTCAGTCACAATACATGTACACCCATTACTGTTTTATTCAAGCCATATTTTTCCACCACCAGCTTGCTAGGCCTATTGTAACTTCATATGCTTTATTATCTAACTTAAGACTAGGACAGGCACAACATCCAGTCCCCGGCCATTAATTTATCAATGTGAAAGGGTAAACCCGGATTTCATCAATGATAAATTTTTCGGCTATGCCGGAAATCGAACCCGCGATCCTTGCTTCAGTAGACATACACTCTACTGACTGACCTAAGGTGTTGGATAGCTAGGAACACTATCAAGCGGATTTAATTACCACCAGCAACTGGAAATTAAACACCCCCCCACTGCACCCATAAATTAACCACACCCACAGTAGAAACCTTCGAATCTTTTAAACATTTCAAAGGAAGAAGTGAATTTTACTATATTATGAACCCATTTTGAATATCTCTCATGACATATTTAAACATAAACTCATTTTTAGAACAGCACTAAATGGTATTTTAAACAAAGACTATTGACTTAATTACATCTATAAAGTAAGTATAGGTAAATTAAGACATGTCAGCATAAAAAAATATAGTGCGCTTTGTTTTTTCTCTCTTTGAACATTTCTCTTTACTTAAATCCACTTTTCCGGATAATTAAAAATACTGCTATGTGATGACAACGAAAACCTTATCTTTGACTTGGTTTTGGGTGTTTCTAACGTTTTGATTTCACTTGCATTTAAGAAGTGACTTTTGTACTCCCCTAAGATAAAACACTGCTGAACTGTGTGCTCCTTATTTTATCTTTAAAATATTTAAGATAGGCCCACCAATGTCAACTTTTCACCAAATTTATATTGGTTTTAAAAACCTTTCTATATTATTGTTTGGTCAACGACCTGTGCTGTAGAGTTTGAGTCGGAGCTGAAAGCAATTTTAGGTGGAGTCTGGGTTGGTTAAAGTGTATTGATTCTGCCTTCAAAAGAAAAACTTATAATTTTATAACAATATATGGTAAATATACAATTTTAACTTTATTTTTTATATTTTAGAACCCCTATTTGTAATTTTGATTGACAAATTTATTCAAATATAAATTCACATTGCCAAAGAAGTAATCTGTAATGGAACATTTAACTGCAGTAAATTTGTTAACACTAATTAATATTATTAATTAGTCATTTATGAAGGAGTTGGAGTTGAATGTAGAAAATATAGGAGTCAATGTTTGAAGGCTTGCCGTATAGACTCCACAGCCCTGACACATTAGAGCTGAAAATATTTTTCACCCCAATTTATCAGATATGAAATTGAGAAGTCTGGCCCTAGCGCTTAAGATTTATTTTCAGTCTACAGAAAAAAAAATCGGATTTAGAAAGGTCAATACCGTATTTAGTTAACCCTTCTTAAATACTAGATACATCAATCACAGCTCAAGCTCGAATACTTATATTGGGACTACATATTGATTACTGAAGATTAAGATCATGATGACGTGGTCAGCACAAAAAACCCTCCGGCTGTTAATCTAATTAAATTATAACGAATATTATCTATCACAAACATCCTTGTATTCTATTGAACCGTTTGTATAATTTCGTTAGTCCAGTCAAACATTACCGGATTACTTTTATTACCATCAATATCATATATTTTGCCAACAAATTTGAAAGTTATCCTTACTTAAGATTATATTTTGTAACATTGGGGATATTCATAAGTTATTAACCTCATTTTAAACTTTAAAAAAATTGTTTTTGTTTCATTGAACTATTGGCAGGAGCTCACACTTGAGCTATTGGATGAAGAAGTTACAATTTAGAAAAAGTACACCCACATTTTCTTAAAGGAAGAGTGGGGCATTGTTTAGGAAAAATACACACTTTAGTACACCCAGCCGAGATTCGAGCCTCGACCTCCCTGTCACCAACAAATCAGAGAAGATGAGACTGACACCTTTGACCACATGTCCCCAGGTGTAGATAATTAAAAAATATTAGTTCAAACATTTGTGCCATATTAACTCCATTCCTTACTTGGTAGGTACCCCAAGTTAAAATATAATCACTGAAAAAAATTAAATTTTTATTGGGAAAAATCTGGAAATGTCAGGGAATTTTAAAGGTGAATTCTTGTGGCCACCCAAATATGCTGTGTTAAGCTGTAGTCATTACAGAATCTTTTCTTGTTCGGTTTATTATGATTAGCAAATAAAATTAGAGAATTTGTAGTTGTAAATTGCTTGCCCAATGATGTGATTCTTATCCGCGAGTGGGGCTGTCTATTTTGAGCTTCACTGTTCCTAGACTGTCTTAGAGCTACGAGGGTAGATCAAGAGTGTCAGGGCAGTGAGGCTCTTTATGGTCAGAGTGCCGCTGTGAGCGCACAGATTATGAGAGCTGAGGGCTTCACACGGTCAAACTAGTTCTTGGGCACAGACAAGGCATACACCAGATCCACAACCTCCAAGTTAAAATGGCTGAGTTTGAGTCCTTCAACACGCGTATTTCTAGGTGCCATCAAGGGGGATTGTTTTAAAAAGCTCATTTTAAACATGGTTTCACTAGAGACAAGAGACAAATGGCCTTCTCGAGTCATTTGGCCGACTTCCACAAAACTAGGTTTGGGTAATAATCCTACCTCACAAAAAGCTTCCGCAGATGGCACATTACTGTTAAAATGGTGCCTTTATGATGAACATTTCAAAAGTGAAGCGTTTAAAAACTGCTCATTTGGAAGAGCATTTTTCACTGAGCAATGACACTAGCTAACCCCAGTGTTGATGGACTGAGTGAAATTTTCTTAAGGCTCAGGATCTGAAGTACACCATGCCTGTGTTCTTGAGGAATTTTTAATTGACACTACTGCTGTTGATATAAAAGTTCAAACACAAGCTATACAAGCATTTTAAACTATTTTCTGAACAACTAAATTTGATATTGAACTGTAGCAGTGGTAATGAGACTTGTGTTGTGCCTACAGGGAGGCGGTAGTTGTGTCCAGGTGTCTCCATCCCCCACCCCCACCCAGCTTCAGGCACATCAGCAGCAGATGTTGCATCATACACAGGCTCACAATGCTATTAGGCACAAGGTATATACCTGCACAGCTTTAAAGTGTTAACCAGCTAGAGATGAGCAATTATGTTTAGATCGGTGGCTCCCAACCTTTTATAACTAACAAACCAGTAAAATGTTTTTATTTTTACTTTATTAAGGCCCAGCAAGACACTTGGTTTACTCTGAAAGCCACCTATTATGTTTGGTTTGTGTTTTTTCGCTATGCTACAGCTTATATGCAGGTCCATATTGGAGCCTTTCAAAGTAGGACTACAGTAAGCTTTTCCTGTAAACCTAGTGTACATTTTGGTAATACTGAAGCTGTGTAAATTAGTTATTTTGGTCTTAAATCAGATACCCTGATAAATTACTTATTAGGGTCATTTTACACAGCGGCTCACAAACAAATAAGTAAATAAATGCCACAAACCCATAATATAATGATTATAAGGTTGGTGTGACTTTCCCGCAGATAAAGATTTGCTTGACCCAGACAAAAGCAAATTATAATGTGAATTATTTAAAAAATATCATTTTAAGCAACAATAAGTAGTAATAATGTTCACACAAGTTCCTAAAATACAAGTATTACAACTTTATTGAGAATCTATTTGCTGATTAGTAGTAATAATTACTCTTGAGAGAAAGTTTACACCACCAGTTGGTAACTAACTATTGGCCTGCCAAATTGACTTATAATTACTATATGAGAGTGAACAAACACCATATGGCTTTTACAATGAAAAGAACACAGTTCACATATTACATTGCTGCCACTGAATAAAGAGCTAATGCCCTGTAAAGTGTGAACTGTGTTCTTCTTTTCATTGTAAAAGCCATATTGTATTTGTTCCATTTTATCTGTTTTCTAATCACCTTTCCTGTACCTTCTTCCAAATAAATATTACAAACTACCTCAAAAAGGGAAAGAAGGTTTTCCTTAAACAGATATAATTACTATATTAGGAATATAAAGTTGAAATTATTTACTCAATATTTTTTTCAAACTTACCTATCAACTTTTTTTAAAGCCATATGGCTTATGATAAAAAAAAGTTGCAGACCCCTGGTTTATACTTTGGCCCTATTGTTTGCCTTAGACCATAAAACAGAAAATTATAAAAATTATAATAATGGAAGATTTAAAATAGACACAACACTTTGGACTAAAAATTAAACATTTTCCAAATATGTTTATCTGCTTGCCATTTTTCTCGCTTATTTAAATAAACTTCTTGCATCACTGATGTTCTCACGCCTTGCCTTTGAGGTTCAAATTAATTTAACACCATTGCAGGAACCATTGATTGACAGAATTGTATTTAGTAATAAAATATGTTAAAAGTCATAATCTTTGTAAAAATTTAAAATTAATTTACTTTCATTGTGTATATTACTGGGAGTTTCCCCCTATAAGTATACTTACATACATATTTGAATTTTAAATATTTATGGTTTTTGTTTTAAAAAAATCTTTGACTGTTGCGAAACTTTACTGGGTTTTAATATAATAAATTTTCTATTAAATTTTGGAGATCCGAGAGAAGTGACCATATTCGAGCTTAGCCTTCTAGTCGGTGAATTTGATGTTTTTAGAAATAAAACAAAATCTTATTTCCTCATGAATCTATACTCTATTGTAATGCTATTATGCACACAGGTGGGGGCAGGATCACCCCTGGGCATTGCCAACCCGACGGTGACGACTACGGGTATCTCACAGCAACAATCACAGCAACAACAGAGTCAGCAACAGCAATTCCAGAGACTCAAGGTGGAGGATGCTTTGTCGTATCTGGACCAGGTCAAGTACAAGTTCGGCAACCAGCCACAGGTCTACAATGACTTCCTTGACATCATGAAGGAGTTCAAATCACAAAGGTAAGATAGTTTTTTCCGTCCTCCATACACACTAGTGTCTAAATGTCCAAGGTGAAATCTTCTTTGTTTAGACTTTGCAATAACCTTCACATGTTTGAAACATTTCAAAGAGAGAAGAAAACTTTGATTTATTTTGAACAGATTCGAAATGTCTCAATTTTTGTTGTGATTTTTCACATGCACTTCTATTTAATTTGTTAAAATGGTGGCTATAAAGTAAAATTTAAACACTTTCCAATACCAGAATGCACGCCTACGCCATATAGAAATTTTAAATTTCCCCCCATTCATTGGTCAACGTAGCCAGACAACATAAACAAACTTGTGTTGTACCATAAATAAAGTGTTATTTTGTTTGTTTTTTGCGAATGTATTAACTTAACAATGCCAAATAAATTGCTGAATCAAACATTAGTTAAGGCCAGTGAAAACACTTTGAGTTCAACATCTATGAGCTATTTATAGCTATTTGCTGCTATCTAAATGCAATATGTGGAGCCTTTGAAACTAACTACATGACATTGCTAAAGGAATTTAAAACGCAAGCACACAAAATGGGACTTGTTGACATGATGATGGATACATATTACTATGTAATGTTCATCTTGGCTCATGTGAATGCCATGAAGTGTTCCGATTCCTTGATGTAACAGTGATCTATGTGAAGTTCGCTTTGCATGATCCTCCCGGCCATTCGATTACTTCTCAGACCCAACATACTAACATTTTATACAGTATTAGATGATGAGTTTGCGTGCATGTATTTCACAAATATTACATAAAATTATACAAAAGGGCATGTGAGCAACAAAACATACAGTTTCTTCACCAACAAATACATTTTTTTTTCTTGGCACCATGTTTTACTACACGTTTCAGGGTGTTTACTATCCTGGAAAATAAGGGAAAACTGGAATTGGTCGGGAATTTGAAGTGAGTGGGAATAAGTCGAAAATTGGGTAAATTACAAAATATATCCTAAAAAATTTTGTTTTTCTCAAAATATGAAATATGATAATCATTAAATCAGTAAATTACAATATGATTCAAATTGCCTTTTTTTGTTATTAGCTGTGTAATATATTTTATAATTCTTCTGGTTCCTAGAGACCAAGTTAATAAAAAAAAACTTATTGAAATTTTAAAAATTATTATTATTCATAAAAAAAGATTAACAAAAACCATGTGTTGGGTGGGATAAAAGGGTGTGATATACTTTTGAGTCGGGAATTTTAGAAAATGGTCAGGGGAAATAAGGGGAAAAGTAGGGAATTTCATTGGTCAAATTGACATATCGTTTGGGTTATTTATCTATGTACTAACTACCCTAATGTCTTAGGGATTAGAAGGGTTTAATTCAGATGTAATGGACATGCATTTGCATGGAGTGTTTGTGGAAAACTATTTAGAGAAAACCACCCTCACTACACCTGACCTAGATTGAACCTAGTCATCGGCAGTCTAGTCTAACACGTGAGTAGCGTGTTAGATCATATGGCCACCAAAGCTGGTAAAAAGAAAAAAAATTGAAATATTTCGGTAATTTTCCCCCCACTTAACCAGCAAGCTATTATCTGTGTGTGAGGCAATTATTGCATGATGCTACAGTACTGCCAACTCGGGCATAATTGCTCGGCTCTTTGTGTATTTGTAATATATCCATTTGGGTTACAAAAAATGTTGATAAGAAAACAAATATATATTAGTTGAAAATTACTGAAATATCCCTTTGCACCACTGAACCAGTCTGATATCCTCTGTAGGCTTGAAGGCAATTATTTTATGGTGCTATAGTACTGCCAACTCAGGCATAATTGCCCGGCTCTTTGCGGACTGGTAATTTCTCGATGTTGGATACAGCTATATTTTCATAATTAAGTTTATGTGCTAAACTCAACACTTGACTTCACATTTTATAAAACCCTTCCATCTTATTTCTTAATTTCTTTTAATCGCTACCAACACTTTACCCAAATCATCTATTCCTCCAATAATTTAATTCCTTTGGTTCACTTTACCTGCATTTTCCCATCCACTCTTCCTCCTTTCTTTCATCTTCCTCATCCACTCTTTCTCATTCTGACCTTCCTTGTACACTGTGGTTATTTATTTGTATACTATTCTACTTTTTTTTCTTGTATTTACTTTGTGTTTGCTATTCGTTTTGTGAAACACCATTTAAATATTTTGAGTCTAACTCATTGCATTTTTTGGTTTGTCAACTTTTGCAGTATCGATACCCCTGGTGTGATTCAGAGGGTATCCAACCTTTTCAAAGGTCATCCAGAGCTCATTGTTGGGTTCAACACATTTCTGCCACCTGGTTATAAGATTGAGGTGCAATCCAATGAACAGGTAAGTTGCTTACATTAATGGGGTCGTTTTCTCTATGTTGGGCAGTCATTTAACATCGTAATGATAAGAATATAATTTCTTCTTGCTGGCAAAATGTATTAAATTCTACTTGTATCTTATTTTTATATACGAGTCCCATCATTTGGTAAACTAGGGGTGTGCAGGATCCCAAACTTAAACAAGAGTACCCGTATGTTGGCCTCAACTTTTAGGCCAAATGACTTTAGGCCTACTGCCGTGTCTCTTAAACAAGTGTTGATCTAAATTATAATTGAAGAAAATTAAATTACTGTGGTAAAAGTTAACATTTTACATTTACTGCATTTTTTAAGATTCAGATTTGAAATTAATTCTGTTTTTTCAGATTTGGGGGTAAAAAAGTGTATTTTCCCCGTTTCTCATCTAAATACATAAAAAAAAAGTTTTCAATTTCTATCCTAACACTAACATCACAACTTTTTTTCTAATGTATTATGAATTATATTTTTTAGGGTTATGCGTTCCAAGTGTCTGTATCAATGCCGAGCCCCACATCTACCACAACAATGGTGCACACTCCTGGCACCATGTCCCATCACACCACAGTGATACCAACCACCAGCCCAGCTGTTACGCTCGCCAACGCTGCCGCATCAGCTACTGCCCTGCCCACGGCTGTCAAATCTCCAGGACTAATCAGGTCAGACTAATGGGCATCACTTAGTGATACAAGAATAATATTTCGTATCAATAATTAGAACTCGGATATCTATTTACTGTTGAGGATATCAAACTCGAAACCCCTGATTCTCACTAGTATCATTATAATTTAGAATAAATATTAATATAATGACTTTCAATACCTTGATTCTTAGCTCTCAAATCCCAAGAAATTAAAGATCTGTTATACAACTCTTTGGGGATTGTATGTTTGTATATTGTTTTTATTTGTGTGTGGGTGAGTTTTTGGTGTGTGTGCGCACTTTCTTTTGTCATTGTCTTGACCAGTTCATTCTTGTCTCATTTTGTGGGCGAGTATATCTTGTCGTCGTAGGATTTGAAACAATCTGTCACTGGCAGCGGTTGTATTATTATTGAGTCCTAAACGTGTTTACGGTGCTTCACACGATTCTTGTGTATACATTGTTTATGGAAAGAATGGATGTCTGAAAGGTCTCTTTCTTTGTCAGAATCCTGCTATATATTAGGGTTTTAGTAAGAAAAAAGACCATACATTCCTTCCTTCCATAGACATGGTTTATGTGAATGTGTGTCTTTAAAAAAAAATTGGTTGAGGTGTGTTGCCAACCTGATGCTGAAATTTTAACTTAAACTATACAGTCCACTTAACCACTGAACGGCAACATTCAGAATTAAGTTAGTTTTCATTGTGATCATGAATAGTTGTCGTCATCTTGTGTTCAAATGATCTTTCTTACATTGATCAAACATCACCTTAAACAGATTTTTTTGGTACTATCTATGCACTTTTTTAGTTTGTTTTCTTAGTAAATATATTGAAACATTATGGCACATTATATGTCATATTTTTTTAATGTGTGGTTGGATGCTTAGAAAATGACTGAAAATGTAAATGTTGAGGGATTAAGAATCGAATTGCTGTGCAAATTAATGGATAATATTATGTTTGTGCAGTGGCTCAAGTCATCCTCTCCCTGTGAGTGTAACGACTAACTCCGGGAGCCACCATCCTCATGGAACTCCTCCCTACTCTCACCCGTCCCCAGCTACCACACCCAACCACCTGACCAACAGTCATCACAATAACAGTCACCACCATGCCCTCTCTCAAGCTCTCGCCCACGCAGAGGCGCACCCCACACCTCAGAGCCAACCTGTTGAGTTCAACCACGCCATCAACTACGTTAACAAGATCAAGGTGTGTATCAGATCTGAGTTGGAAGCATTGTAAACCTAGAGGGTGGAGGTTTGACTGGCTTCTATCCACGGGAATCGAGGTGTATTTTGATTTTATTTATTGCAAGTAAGAGGGTTTATTTTTAAGTGGGCATATTTGTTTCAATACCATGTTGGCTTTATCATTTTGTAACGTTATTTTAATTTAAAATAGTTCCTAAAGAAAACTTTCATATTCTTCATATTATGTTATTTTGTTAGACTATTTTTTAATATTTTTTTTTATTAGCATTATACTGAGTAGGGGTGTGCGAAGCCAGTTTTTTCAGTTCGAAGCGAAGTCGAAGCGAATATTTGAGAATATTCTCGAAGTCGAATCGAAGGTCGAATAAAATTTAAACAACTAATAATAGCTCTGAAAACAAATTATTTTTCAAAAAAAAAACTTGGGTATTTTTAGCCTTAATATATTTATATTTAGTTCAAATGCTATTAAATTGATACATTTTATCTAACTTTAATAAAACATTATAATTAAGCCTAATTATGTAATAATACACAATAAGACATTTACCCTTTAAAAAAATATGTAGACCTACTAAAAAAACATTTACTTGGGCACGTAAATAAACAATTATAATTTACTAAACAATATAGGTATAGACTATATTAGGTTAAATCATATGCTAAGAAAATATTTACACAGGTCAGTGACATGCAATGATATTATCCTACATTTGATTTGCAATTAAACTTCTAAAAATATTCACTTCAGGGCAGGTTATGTTATAACTTATTTTTTTAAAAAGAACGCATATTAGGATAAATTATATCAAAATCAAACCGCTTTTATAAGTTAAAATAAAAACAAACATTATAAGAAAATATTTACACAGGCAGTTAAGTAGTGTCACTTTTTCTTCAAGTTATTTTGAAGGAATGTTAATTCCTCGACATGAATAGGAGTCAACGATTCTCGTCTGGCAGTTACAATGTTTCCTGAACTAGAAAAGACCCTTTCACTACACACACTTGTAGCAGGTATTCCCAGGTATTTGAGGGCTACCTTGGAGACATTAGGGTATTTTCGACAACCCTCTTCCCTCCACCAGATATAGGGGTTTGTTGATCTAGGCACTCGTGGTTCATTTAGGTATTCCTTCACTTCACTATTGTTGTCTATTGCCGGTTGGGTGGTATTTGGTATGGAATCAAAACTTGACCATAGTCCAGAACTAGAAGAGGAGCACGAGGGTTGTTCGTCTCTTACGTTAGGCTCTAAAGATGACTTGTCACTCAACTTCTTAACTTCAATTGCTAGCGTGTTTACTGCCACCATATCATCAATCAAGACACCTCTAAATCTTGGGTCGCATAGCATGGATGGGCAGAAAATAGGATCTGAATCGTAGAAACTAAAGCGAGATTTCAAAGCCTTATCTAAACTTCTTGCGAACATTACACCATCCTTCTTGCTGGTGATAAAAACATTTAGATGGGATTTGAGGCAATGAAGGATGGGTATAACCATTGAAGAGGTTGGATAACTGTCCCCACTGATCTCCTTGGTGGCGTCAGCTAGTGGCCCAAGAACCTCTACAATGCCTGCCGCTTGCTTCCATTCAACTGCGGTCAGGACCTCGATGTTATTTTCTGAATTGGCAAGTTCAGCTCCAACAGCTTTCCTAACAGCATGTTGTCGAGAAAGCATGTTATACTCGCTGGACCACCTTGTATCCACAAACTGAATCAACTCGAGTACTGGTAGTCCCATCTCTTCCATTACAGAATGTAATCTTTTTCTTGCGGATGGACTACGACTATAATGACCCACAATTGCTTTTGCTTTTGTCAAAAGCGTACAAACCCCAGGACATTCTGCTTTGGCATCATGGATAGCTAATTGTAGGGAATGGGCAAAACATGGAATAGAAATAAACAGGGAATTAACTGCAGAACGAAAATTTGGAGCATTATCGCTGACACAATATATTGGAAGTGTATCTTCATTTAAAGCAATGCCCCATTCACATATAGCCTCTTGCAGTGTAGCTCTGATGTTCACAGCTGTGTGTGATTCATTAAGTAGTACAGTGTTCATTGTAAATGACTTGTACTCAAAGTTTGGTTTTAAATAATGACACGTCAGACTTATGTAACTGTCATGTGCACGTGATGTCCATCCATCTGAGGTAAGCGACAAAGCAAAAAGTTGGGGTAAATCATTAATAAGTTGACATTTTAAATCTTGTTTTGTCTCATCATATAGTGCTGGCACATAGTTTCGTGAAAATGTAGTGCGGCAAGGAACTTTGTAGTTTGGCACTACATGTTTCATTAAGTTGATGAAGCCTTCTTCCTCCACAAACTCGTATGGCAAGAGACTCATTGCCAACATTTTTGCAATCTGCTTTGTAATTTTGTGTGCTACTGGGTTGGTAGGCTGCATGATCAAACCTTTCTGAAAGGCACCTTGAATTGTTGACTGAACTAGTGTGTCTTTTTTAGGAGCTGTGGTAGAATCAATTTTATTGCCTTTTGCTCTTTTAAATTCATTGAAATGAGATGGATGCGTCTCTAGATGGTTTGAAAGTGTTTTTGTTGTGCCTGCAATAGAGGATTTTAAAAATTAAAAATCTGAAATCAAGAATCTAAGTTATATTTTAATCCAATAGTAAAAATATTAGGGTTGAATGCATTAAAATGATTATTTAGTCCTAGCATTGAAGCAAATTTAAACTTGAGAAATTAAAGAAGTAATTTGTAAAATCCAATATTACTGTTCAATCTAACACATTAAAATAAAATGTAAATAAACTGCAACACATGCGCTAAATAAGTTATCGTAGTTATTTTTATTTAAATTTAAAAAAAAAGGTAAATCTTTTGGTATTACGAGAAAAATATACATTGTTTTAAAAAGGAACACGTCTTTTATAGCAATTAAGTCACCTGTTGGCGTCTTGTATTTTTTCAGGCATATATTACACTGGGCAGTTTTCTTATCAGAAGCTCTCGTGAAAAATCCCCATATTTCACTTTTATTTTTCTTTGTTTCGGACATTTTCGTAGGCCTAGCCAAAACTATTAAGAAGTTAATAAAAAACAAAGTATAGCAGCAGAGAATTAAACATGAATTATGAAACTGTTTAGTAAATACGTTTTTTGTCAATATAGTTTCAAAGTCAAATGTAACCAACATAAAGTCATCGAATTTTCCATTCAAGTTTTTAGGTTAATATAAATAAATTATTTAATATTTAATTTAAAAAAGTATAATTTAAAATTGAAACAAAATTTATTCAGTAAAGGGTAAATATGTTTACTTTTATTCTGTCTCAAAATTATTTTTTCGACTTTTTATCAAGTTTTTAATTTATCTCTCGGCGCATGCGTCGTAACATTTTCTGTCGAGTTGAGCAAATACACGTGAAGTTCATTTCATTTCAGATTATTGAAAAAAATTATGCAAAATTCAAAACAAAAATATGATTTTAAAATTATATATTGTTTTAAAATATATATATATATATATTATTTTTAATCTTTATCACGTGAATTTAGGACATGTGGGGGTGAAGATAGCTGAACGTATTTAATTTGTGAATCAAGCAGGCCGTGTGGCATTGAATATAATCGATTATTGAACTTGTTTAACTATCGATAGTTATTCAATATTTCATCAAAACACACTATTTAAAATTTACAAGTTATTTACCAAGCGAGAATAAGAAAAAAATACTTACCGAAACATTATTTTTTTTAACAAAAATAGTGTGTTCAGCATTTATTAAAAGTGGTCACTAATCTCAGAAGAAATATTGAGGGAAAATAATTATGTCAAGAGTCACAATCAACTAGTCGTTTTATAACCATGTCCTTTTGTGTCAATACATAGATATTCAAAAATATCGAACTAATCGATATTTAACCTATAAATCGACAGGGCCCAACTTTGAACTTTCGAAAGGTAAACAAATGAAAATAATTTGTATTAGAAGCTTGCGCCCTATATATATTAATAATCATTCTATAATTCAAAGTTTGTATTTGAATTAAATTGTGAATTGTGTGTGGTAAACATGAATATAATTTATTAGAATAACAGCTCAGAATGGCAAAAATTGAAAATACTTATATTTTTTTGCCGAAGCTTCGAATTTTTCGAAGTAAATTTTGTTTGCCGAAGTCGAAGCTAATTAATATTCGCTTCGACTTCGAAATTTTCGAAGCTTCGCACACCCCTAATACTGAGACAATTTTTGCAAATATAAAATGCCCATAGTGAAAACATTGTGAACACCCTTTTGATCAGAGCTGTGTAATCTCTACACTAAACTTTCGACTCCTCTGTTTTTTCTAATGTCCCACTCCAATTCCTTCAGAAGTGATTAATATAAAATTAATTAGTAATAAAAAAAGTACTGCAGTAAAATGCTCTAAACACATAACTTGTTGGAAGCTTATTTGGCATTAGGAATTTATATTTGATTAAATTGGTCAATCATAATTACAATTATTGTTCTTTTACATTCCTTACGGTTTCAAGTCATATATTTTTCCAATACCGCCTTGCTAGGCCTGTCGTAGCTTCATATGCCTTATAATATAAGGCTATGGCAAGCATAACATCCAGTTCGCAGCAGTTAATTTATCAATGTGAAAGGGTAAACCTATATTTCACCAATGATACATTTTTCGACCATGCTGGTAATCAAAACCCGAGACTCTTTAACTCGGTAGGCAGACACGCTACCAACTGAGCTAAGGCATTTTGATACCTCAATATCCTAAGTTCCTATAGTATTTAGTAGAGATAAACTCTTAATATCACATTTTTTAATACCTCACTTAATAGCTTAAAAAATCCAAGCAAATAATAATTCTGAAATTTAAACAAAACAGCAATATTCTGAATGGATATTTTTATCTCGTGTCCATTATTAGTTATTTTACCACTTGACTTAAGTACAGGCAAGTTTTAAATGTATTTAACTTGATTTTTGTGTTTACGTGATCTTGTGCATTATTTATGCTATATGCTCTTAAAAAACAATTTCACTAACATGGTTATTAGATATAAAATATGTCAGGTTGGATGCATGGAAAAAAATTAAAATTGTAAATTGTAAATGTTGAGAAATGAAAAAATCAAGACTAAAATTTAAGAATTAGAATTGTGACATCCCTGCTTGGAAAAGTAAATGTGGTGACAAGACATTTCAAATATTATTGGTGGTATATTGTAAGATGAGGTGGACCTGCAAATGGTGGAAGGATGGAATCTACGCCCTGAGTGTGTATGAAACTGTTAACTACTCCTGCCTGGTGTATTTTGCCAGAACCGGTTCCAGGGCCAGCCGGACAAGTACAAGCGGTTCCTGGAGATTCTACACACCTACCAGAAGGAGCAACGCAATCTGAAGGACGGAAGTCCCGCAGGGGCTTTGCCGCCGTGTGGTCAGGGAAAACATCTCACTGAGCAAGAAGTGTACCAGCAAGTGGCTAAGTTGTTTGAGAACCAGGAAGACCTGCTTGCAGAGTTCGGACAGTTCCTGCCAGACGCCACCAGCCATCATAATCTCCTGGTTGGTTTATTCACAGTTTTACACTTTACCAAGTCATTTCATACAAATTAATATGAAGGATAGTATTTTTCATTTTTCAATATAACTACATAATATATCTTGAAAATTACAGAGATTAGATAGAAAGAGAGTATCAATTTTCAGGTTTATAAGTACCATATTGGCCCGAAAATAGGCTACACTTATTTCTCAAAAACAACATTTATAAAACCCTAGTGCTGCCTGTAATTACACCCTTAGATAATACATCGCAAATGTTATAACTTTGAGGACTGCTTGTAGCTATATTAATATACATTGAGATATTTTAATATCTCTACATCAGTTAACTGTTGCTCTTTACTGCTTCAAAACGTTAAAAATATATAAACCTTGACTCTTAAAATAAAAATTTATTCTCAAGCCAAAATAGTTGACAAAGTGAAAAAGTAAAACCTTCTCATAACTCTAACTTTTCACATAATGGTTCTAGAGACTTTGTTGCATTAAATACTTTATAATTGATTTATTTTTTGCTATAAAACATTACCATTAAATTTCAATTTTATTTGATATTAATTAATACAAAAAACAATGGATTGCAATGCATTTTAATAGACTACTTACATCACTTTTGAAGTTGGAATGAAATTGCTATTTTAATAAATAACAAGAATATACACTTTCGTTTTAAATAACATTGTAGATCATGATTTTAAAAAAAGTGTCTCTCGGCATTGATTAAAACCTAGTTACAGCAAAAAAAAAACTTGTTGTCCTTCCTTAAGTTGTGGAAACAAACTAAGGGCTGTATGTGAGAACAAGCCTGAGTAGATGCTCAATGAACACACTATGGCCCACTAGTGAAAGTAGTGCGTTAGAAAGAATAAACACAAAGTATAGTCAGAGACTAGGCTATCTTGATACTCGCGCTATGATGTAATTTCCTGGGGAAAACCTCCTCGCAACTTATCTTGGCCACCAAATCATTGTCACTGTCTCTGAGCATTCACTTAGCATCTGCATACAGCCTATTAGGAACATGATCTTGACACTAATGAGTAATGAGTCTTCTTAAAAAGAAAATAGTTAGTGAAATTTATATATCAATATCTTACTTTGGTTAAATTTTCTAAAATTTAAATGAACTAAATTGTTTAAAACAAAAATTGTTCTTTAGGGCGTTAAGAGTGAACGCAATGAACATCCTGGTATAGTGAAGAAGCCAGTTAGCATGAAACCCTCGTCGTACAACAACTCTTGTTCTGCGCGAGACACAGGACAAGACCGGCCACTGGGTGTTGGTAACAAGTTTGGTCACACCAGTGGCCAGTTGAAAAGGTCACCATCGTTTTCAGCAGTACCTGTCCATGGCCCCCCACCTAAAAAGCACAAGGTTGCCACTCTAAAAGATGTGTCGTTGGCGGAGGCTTACAACTATGGTGCACTCACGGACTACGCTTTTTTTGACAAGGTGAGGAATTAGCGAATGTCTTATTTAAAATTTCATGACACTTTTTTTTATTCTATGTAAGGCTTGGAGGGTATTATATCTTGAAATTAACAGTATTTTACTTTAACTAATTACAATTTAACCCTATCCTATATTCAACACCATAGTTGAATATTTCGGCGTAAGCCTACTTCCTTTCAGGGTAAACAGGGTGTAGCTTCTTTCGTATGTCATTGTGCTAAAAAAAATTATAAAACCATTTACAGGGGAAGACAACTTTATAAATCTATTGGATCTATTAATTTTGTTAGTGATATATTATTGTTAATTGTGGCAACATAGAAGATATGACAAATATTTTGAAATAAAATTCTGTTTTTAATTTGAACTTTGATGTACACATAATGAGCTTAAGGAACTTTTAAATAATATAACTGTTCCTTTCCTCACCATTCATGAAATATGAAACTTGTTGTAAAGGCTCGCAAGGCGCTTCGTTCACAAGAGGTCTACGAGAACTTTGTTCGCTGCCTCATTCTCTATTCACACGAAATAGTATCAAAGTCTGAGCTGGTCCAATTGGTGACACCTTTCCTCGGACGCTTCCCTGAGCTATTCCGCTTATTCAAGGACTTGGTTGGGTACAGCGAGACTCCATCGGGACTGACTGGTTGCCACAATCCTCCTCCGCCGCCACAGACCATGGAGCTCATCCCCAATAATGTGGCCCGCCAGGAGCGCCCAACGGGAGACCTAGCCATGGAGATCGGTGAGTAATGTAAAGCTTTGAAATGAAGGTTTAACTTAAAATGAAAATTCAAGATCTACATTTATTTTCTATTTAAAAAAGTTAATTTTTCTATTTATATTGGTTTTTCTCTGTAAATGGTGACCCTAATTTGCTAAAATTTTCTTCAGACTACACGGCATGTAAGCGCCTTGGAGCCAGTTACTGCGCTCTTCCCAAGAGTTATGTGCTTCCCAAGTGCTCAGGCCGCACAACACTGTGCAAGGAGGTACTTAATGACACTTGGGTGTCCTTCCCTACCTGGTCAGAAGACTCCACCTTTGTTACTTCCCGCAAAACTCAATATGAGGAGTACATCTATCGTTGTGAAGATGAGAGGTTCGAGGTGAGTACTGCGATTTCTTTTGATTCAGAAAATTTTACTCACTTTTTATAGGATAATCAATGTTTTTTAATAAGATAGGAAGATAGGGACAAACACATAAATCCGAATCTTGATAGATTCGGTTTCATTTTGAGATTATGAATCTTAATTTTCCAAAGATTTGTATTGGTTCAAAATTTCGAATCTAAATGGATCTTAGATTCGGTTATTGAACAGGCTATTAAACAAGACCCGCCTCGGTGGCGTAGTTAGCTAACGCTCTAGTCGTGTTGAGCTCGACCGCCGAGGACGGGGAGATCGAGGTTCGAATCTCGGTCGGGTGAACTGGGGGTGGTTTTTCCTAAATGGTTTTCCACTCTCCCTCCACGCAAATGTGGGTTCACTTACTCTAAATTCAACCCTCCCAATTCCTAATCCATTAGAGTAATTAGTACTTAAGCGTATAACCTGAACGGGTAGTAAGACGCGGTGCTAAATATTATTATTATTATATTAATATTATTAAACAAGGTTGTGTTTTTATCTCCATGGTTTAATGTAGTCAAAGAAGTGTATGAGGGATGCTTGTGAGGACGAGGCTGGTGTACAAATGGACATTGTTAATGTGTGTGTGTGCTGATATATGCAGATGATGCCGTATTAATGGCTGAGGATAAAAGTTAAAACAAGTGAATGATTTTGTGCATAGGGAAGAATGTTTTGTCAAAATGGAAGGATAGATAGTGAAATTAACAGACGGATGAATGTATCTCAGAGAGTAGTTGGATGATTTTGGACTATTGTATAGAATGAAGTGGTATCAAAAGAGACAAAAATGGCAGTATATAGAAGTGTGTTGACGCCATTGTTTTATGGATGGTAAGCGTGGGTTTGTCAAGAGAAACACAAGAGCATGATGAATGCTATATCTAAAAAATGTATGTGGAAAAACTCGTATGGACAGAGTCAGTAATGAATGGATGCTGAAGGAGTGTGGTTTGAAAGGTAATCCAATAGGTTAATGTGAAAGAAGCATCTTTGGTTTGGGCGAGTTGAGAGGATGAGAGTGGATCAAATAGATGAAGATAGTGTGTGGATCAAAAGGAAGGGGTAGGTAATGTAAGATGTGGTTCAATGTTGTAGACGAATGTGTGAAAAAGAGAAACATAATAGCTTTAAGAGTAAGAGCCTGCATGTATGATTTGCTGTATGAATGTTTTTGAAGCAAAAGGAGTATGCGAGGATGGGGAAATGTGTAGAAAGTTAGTCAGGATGGATTAAGTACAAAGTTGTGGTTTTTAAGTTTCTTGTCTACCCCATAACGTAACGGTGTGATTAGGTATGTATCTTTATTTTATGTTTCACGTTTTGAGATAAAGGCTATTTATTACTTTTTTTTTTATGAACCCAAAGATATTTATAAAATAATAACCCTTTTAAAAAAATGTTACTATTGAATTGAATTTAAAAACTTATCATTGTAAAATATTAAACACAAATTTAATTCAAAACACTTATCATAATAAGCCTAAAATAAATGATTTGATTTGAACTTATTTTAAAAGCATAATATTTCACCCAATTTTTATAAACATAATATTCAACCAAAATCAAACTGTAAAAGATTTTATTTGGATCTGTCTCGAAACTCCTTTAAGCATGAGATTCTGTTCAATTCTGGTTGGACTCTTATATTTTTTTTATGTATGAGATTTTATTGAAATTAAAAATCTTTGATTCGCCCATGTTTAATAGATTTGAATGGTTTTTATTGTATTTATTTTTCTCTCTATAAAAATGTTCTAATTGATTATTGTAAAAAGAGTGGAATTTAGATATTGACTGTCCTGTTTTGTCTAGTTGGATGTGGTTATAGAAACCAACGCAGCAACCATCCGCGTTCTTGAAGGTGTTCAGAAAAAACTCTCTAGGCTATCATCAGAGGATGCAGCAAAGTATCACCTCGATGATACCCTGGGCGGGAGTTCCCCCACCATTCATCAGAGGGCACTTAAGAGGTCAGGGTCAGTTTGCCTCTCGAGGCATTTTGACTTTTTATATATTTATAATATTACTTGTAAATCCTTAGGGCTTGATAAACACACACATTGAAACACACGAAATGGATTATATACTTTGTTAAGAATTTAGGAAATGACTTTACAAGTATTATTAAATGTCGCACTCTCTTGCACACTCTCTTGTACATGTTATGTTAATCAGCTTGACAATTTTTGGATAGCTCTTAAATTTATAATGGTTTTTGTCTCAAACTTATAAAATATGAAATTAAGATATTTATTGTGTTAAAAGAAGGTTTGAGCTTGCTTTGGAATGTTATTAACTTCTCTCACTTTCTTTGTATCAACTGTCATGAATAAAATTAAACCTTAAAAGTGAATAGATGCTTTCAATACAGCAGATTAAAACTAAGGATTGGTAGGGCTAATTTTTTCGTTGTGTTTCACTACTGATTCTAGTTTTATGAATATAGGCCTATATTATGGGTGTGCACAGCATTTAATATTGGTTTGCATCGACTTCATTTCAAACATGAAATTCTAATTTCGACAATTATGGAGCTTTGCCAAAGAAAATTATTTGAAAAAATTAAAATAGCTTTTTTATATATTGTGAAAGCAACTTAATTTATCGTTTTAAGACTAACTATATTATTTTTTTAATATAGCATTTTGTAAATTATGTTTAATACTTCACTTAGAATTTAAACAGAGGACTTAGCACATACACGTATATTAATTATACCAATATGCTGATTGAAGTTAGAATTGAGGAAGTGTACCCACATTTGCTTTGAGGGAGGTATGAAAGCTTCTTGGTAAAAATCACCTTCATTCGCAATTCAAACCCCAATCTCCCCATCATTGCTGGTCTATTATGTGAGTGTTGTTGTAGACCTTTTAATATCCGAAACAAACATTAATGATCACATTCTAAGTATGCTAAAGTAAAACCTCTTTTCATTCTCACAATATACATTGGAGAAGAAAGTAATGTGAGAATTCCATAATAAATTATGTGTACTAAAGAAAAAAAAATTCCCAAACTCCTGAATTTAATAAACGTTGAAAGCTAGATGAATGGATAGGCCTACACAGTAAAAAATAATCACAGTAATTTTTAAGGCACACACTCCCATCTCATAGTCCAGTCTTTAGCTGAAGTCATCATGAACCTTGATAATTACTGTTATGATGTTTTGCTGTGCTGTAATCGTGAATTTAAAACTTTACATTATTCTGATGTCTAGAGCCTTGCCCTTCTATCCCCCTTTCATAGTAAATTTTTGGTAGAATAGAAAATGGTTGCCTGAAACATTAAACTTAATTCTAAGTCTCTATTGTGAATTGGATAAATTATACTTAAAGATTATTTGAAGAGTTGAAAAAATAATTATATGATTTGAATTTTAAATAACTTTCAATAAAAGAAATTAGCTGACATCTTTAATTATTGATTACCATCACTTTACATACATTGCAATACAATACATTACAATATTTATACGTCAGTAATAACGATGTAGTGACACCCAATACAAGGAGTATACCCAGTGGGTTCTGCATAGCTTCTCCTACTCATTCATGATCTATCCACCAAGTGGTGTACCCGAGATCTGAGTAACCTGATGGAGGTTGGGTCAGGTGCATACTAGAGATAGACTGATCAGGGCAAAAAACAACAAGCTTGGAACAGGGTTTGGCCAGTTGACTGGGAGTGTGAGAGTTGCTGATGAGCTAAGTCATCATCAGCAGCCTTAGCCTCAGTTAGGGAAGGCTACCACCAAGAGAAGGTCTACCTGAGGACCTGTAAGCGGCAACCTTGCTACTCTGGTGTAGGCCACAACAGGCTTAGTAAACTGGTGGCTGAAACAAACCCAAGTTCTCAAGAAAATAAAGTAAAATTCCAGATTGGGAAAATTGTTGACAAATTTAATTAGGATGGAAAAAGAAAGATAGGGTGCCAAAGAAAATTATGGAAATGAAGTATGTAAGAAAAAGATGGCAAAGGAGGCCAATAAAGAAATGGGAGCTAATACAGTGTGCAAGTGAGAGGGAAAGAATGGAAGCAATTAAAGGAGGAAGATTGGTGAAATGCTAGAGGAAGACAGAGGAATTTTACAAAACTGACCCAGCCACAGGCTAGAAACAGTTGTTGATGATCTTTCGTCTTCAAACTATTTAATTCCCCCAACTTTCGGCATGCTTACAATCTGGACAGCTAGAACTTACCAACATGTTTGTATCAAACTGATTGAGGTCACAAGCTCACAACTAATTCACAGAAACATTATAAAAATAACCAGGAGAGCAAGAACTCGGTGAGTTGGGATCAGGTAGGTCAGTGACTCCACTCGCTGGAGCTAAGCTGAGGTTTATTCAAAAATCAGGTATAGTCTACTTAAAGTTGTCGGGAATAGTGAATTTGTTTTGAGCAAGCGCAAAATCTGATATGATTTTTATCTACAAGTAAAATATTATTGCAATAATAAAATTAATATAAAATTTGAACTAATTTTGTTTTATGGAAACTAGAAATACTGTTATTTAAGTAGGTTTAATCAAAATATAATTTTATCCCCCCAAATTTGTGAAAATATGATTGAAAATCGAAAACTGATCAAAATATGCTCTTACATGCAAAATATAATGGTGTATTTAGTTCACTGTAGTGTAAAATGGGTTTATAGTTGATTATGCATTAAACTCGGGAAGAAACAAAAAATATGATTTGTCATAAACATCTGAGCCCTAGTGATGAGGTATTTGTAGGTTAAATTATTTGGATTCATCAAGTAGTAGATTCCATTAAAAAGTTTTGTATGACAAACTAAATGTTTTTCTAATCTGCACTCCCCCCCTCAACATGCGCTGACATCGTGCTTGAAAATAAAGGGAAAATCCAGACCTTATAATTTGAACATTAAAATTTTGAACTTTGGGAGTTTTGTTCATCTTCAAAATGCATACCCAATTATTTTTTTTAAATTGAAGAGTATCGATTTTTGTTTTATAAACATCATTATAATTGACTTTGGAATATTACATGGTTTTCTTATATATATTGATCTACATATTCACAAGTATATATATATATGGTTGTGATTACTCGGAAGAAAGAAAAGTTTTTCTGGGGCACATGGAAGGCAGAAATGGATCATTGGTTGAAATTTACATCTTTTAGGCTGGAGAGCAGCAGACTTCTTGGTAACATTGAAGTGCATTCTTCGATACAATGAGCCATACCAGTAGTGCAGTAATTAACCAATCTCGCTGCCTCTCCCATTGCTGTCTGAAAGCAGTTGAGAGGTTGGCAGCTTTTCTCAAGTCGTGACAATATATTGGAGTTGATAGCTCACAAGAAGTTTCAATATATGTGTGTGTATGTGTCTACACTGTTAAAATAGTCTTGTGATACTCCATATTGGTGACTAACATATTACCTGGAATTTCACCAGGCAATTTTTCACTGTTGGCTTAATTTTAATTTTACAGAGACTCAATCCCCCTCTTTTATCCTGTTTCAATACCTATCCAGAATAGCTGTATCCCTGTGACTTATTTATTATTAGGGCTGATTTGATCAACTATTTTATCGATTGGACTGATCACCGAATGCAAATCATAATTGACATATCTTAAAAGTTATTTAATCTAAAACACCTGTAATCTCCTTTCCTTGTTTGATTCCTGACAAACGAGCTGATGCTCATGAATAGTAAGTAGACCTTAGCAAGCTACAGTAGCTCCATGACTTATTTGGTGCTGACTGACAGCTCACAGCTGACTTCTGACACTCAACATTTAGGTATATACCTAAATTTTGACTGTCAGAAGTTACAGCTGTTAAACACATGTTTTTTGTAGATCATATGGTTCAACTTAGGGATTAATAATTTGGTCTGGTAACGTTTTAAAGCCGTCAGCTGTCAGCTGTGAACTGTCAGTCAGCACCAAATAAGTCATGCATAGGGTATACTCCCCCCCACACCTGCCTAATAATTTCTGCCCCAAAAGATGGAGTAGAATGTATCTTTGTCCTTCTTTCAAGCACAATGAGTCGCGCACTTTTCAACTTGTTTCTCACTCCACAGGCTCTAAAATAACCCCCACCCCTACATGACAACTTTGATCTCTCAATGTTGACAATTTTCTCAGAAGAACTCTTGAACTTGCTACACTTTCTACAAGCCTCCTTCATGTTCTTGGAAAGGTTAAAGAGAAACACTTATAAAAGGGCCCTAAATTTAGCTTCTTGGTATCTTTTTTTTTCTTTTTTTTTTCTAAAACATGAGATATGTGTTCAAAAAGTTCCTAAACTTTTTTTTAACTACCAACATCTTATTCAGCCTTGTCACCTCGTCAGACTCATCTTACTGACAACGAGATAGTACCACCTATTCACTCTTTTTTGTGTTAGTAAAAATTCATGATTGACAACACTATGACCTGACCTGCCTTGACACAATCTCGTTGCACTCATCTGCGATTTCTCGCAATCAACGATTTAAACATAAGATTCCCCACCTTGGGGCACATCGTCGGCAGTTTACGTTGATGGCCGCACTGAAGGTGGATTAACATCAATTTACGGCCTAATCACAGAACCCTATACATAAACTTGTTCATCATTTATTGAATTGCTGTAAAAGTTTTCCCAAGTTTGACACAAAATTTGATGTTGATTTGCTGCTCATGAAACTCATTCATCTAGAAAATGCAGCTTTATGTTAATTGTAGAGATGGGTCGAATCTACTATTTCTCGAATCTGAATCTACATTTTATTTTCGAATATCAAATCTGAATCCTAGCAAATTGTTGGAATTATTATTATTATTAGTACCGCGTCTTACTACCCGTTCGGGTTATACGCACTTATGCTAATGTGCAATGGTAGGGGGATTGTGAGATGAAATGGAGGACCTACAGTTTAACGTGGGATCCGAACCATGGTGGAGACCTGGCATTCCTCACATTCACAAGTTGTGATTAATACACGTCTTGTCAGAGGTGAAGGAAGGGTTTGGCTATCGATAAATTGTGCTGGGACCGAGGATTGAACCCCGGACCCTCAGCACAGAAGTCGGACACCTTACCCCTAGACCACCAGGTCACCAATTGTTAGAAATTGTAACTATTTACAAATAAACCTACATTACACAATATAGGCCTAAACTTTTTTTAATAAAGACTAAAACAACATGCTTAACAATTAAACATACATTGGAAATAGTGAACTCATTAATGCCTAGGTATGTTTTATTATTATTTTATTATTATATCCATTAACTATCTTCGCGTAGAAAACAAGAAATATATTCAATTCTTGCGATATATCGATTTCTGAGAATACATTCTATTTAAAACACGAACATATTTTTGACTCCAATATGTTCATTCCCATTTTATAAGGTGAGACTACGTTTGAATATTTTTACAATCACTTCAATAACATATTTAAAAAAATAATAAACTCTCAGTTAAAATCAATTTAAAAACAAATTATTAATTAGCAAGTCGTTATTTAATTCTTAAAACTCGAGAACGCTTACTAAGTGATCAGATTACCAGAATCGATTTTAAACAAACAATCGATATACAATACGTAAGCTGGTAGGCATAAATAAACAGTTTTATCGGTGTCTGACTGTCAGGAGTATTTATTTTTCATGAAACCTAACAAAATGTCTAACTTAAGGATCGTATGCAATAAATTGGGGTTATTTGCATAGTTGTAGATAATTAAAACCCGTTGGGTACTAAGAATTAACAGTATCTTTATTTTAATCATCACTTTCGCCAGTAATTATAATATTCGTCATGGCGGCCGACTTTGTATTGTTTGTAATGGCGGCTGACTTTGTATCATGTGTAATGTGTTCTTATTTCTGTTTTAAAAAAGCAGTAATTTGTTTTATTTCGAGTTTATTTGTAATTCTGGTTTTGATTTTTAGTTTTTGAAGAGTTTTAATGTGTTTATTAAAATATCTACAAGATCTTTTGTGAGGTGAAAGTTTTAGAAGTGAGCATTTGCTGAAACGGTCGAGTCCAAGTTTCCCATAGAGGCGGGAGGGTAGGGTAGTAGACACGTAAGATTTTCCACGCCTAACAAATCATTTTTTTTTAAATAATGATTTTATTCATGCAAATCTCTTTTTTTTCCGACAAAATAAAGATTACGGATTAAGTTGTGCTTTTCAAGTAGGCCTAACTAAGTAATTTTTGAATTCAAAATATGCTTTGTTTATGAGGTGAAAGATTCGACCACCAAATCCAGTAAAACATTGAATCCTCGAATCTCGAATACTTGTCAGGATTCGGTGGATTCGAAGATTCGAGTGGCCCATCTCTAGTTAATTGCAATAGAATTACAGGTTGATAAGTAGGCTGTTTGCAAATTTTTGCAGCTTAGTATCAACACAACATTGGGTTGGCACGCTATTTCAAAAGTTCAGGAACTTTATGAATAAACCTCGTATTTTCAACATTGAGCTATTTTTTAAATTGTTGTTGAGTATTTTAGAATATTCTCATGTTTTTGGTTGTTGTGTTTGTGCAGGATATACGGAGACAAAGCACAGGACATCATTGATGGTCTCAAGAAAAACCCTGTTGTTGCCGTACCTGTAGTCCTCCGAAGGTTAAAGGCAAAGGAGGAGGAATGGAGAGAAGCTCAGAAGGCGAGTCATTGTCTTGGGATTCAAGTTGTTTTCCTTACTCATTTATCTTCATAGGAAATAGAAAGAAAATAGAATTAGTTGGAAAATCCTTTGAACATAGTTTGTCCTGGTCATTTGAGAAACAATAAATATAACTTAATAAGAACATTGAAACATCAATATTTTGAAGATTATGTGTTTTCTAAGCAGCACAGGTGTCCCCCCACCTCATAGATATTAGAAATTTAGTTCGTCATTTGAAATTCTTAAATATGAACACCGGTGGATGAATCTCTTTGTACTCATTTCAAGTATTTGACCAGACTTGGTGAATTTCTCTATTACAGGGTTTCAACAAGTTGTGGCGTGAGCAAAATGAAAAATACTACCTCAAGTCCTTGGATCACCAAGGGATGAACTTCAAGCAAAATGACATCAAAGCTTTGCGTTCAAAGAGCCTCTTCAACGAAATTGAGGCAATCTTCGATGAGGTAAGGAAAAACTTGGTTATTCTGACCAAATTTTTTTTATTGGAAACTACAAAATGTTGACTCAACCATTGTTGATGTTTTTAGAGGTCTGTGAAACTTTGATATAATCTCAAATCCATTTTTTTTATTTATATACATAATGTTGTGGACTGACCTGTACATAGTAATAGAGCTCTAATACAATTCCTAATTAATTTCTTTTCAATTAAATATCCTTAAGGATATAAGAGTCTATCATTTATATTGTACATCATTATCATATATTATTTTTGTAAACATAATGTAAAGACATAACACTGTTAGTGAAATTTGTTATTTTCCTCCGTGTTTAGAGACATGAGGCTGCTGACGAGGGGCCCGGCGAGATGGCAGCTGGCCCCCATCTTGTTCTCCCGTACAAGGACAAGTCGGTGCTAGATGACGCAGCCAACTTGTTGATCCACCATGTCAAGCGGCAGACGAGTATCCATAAAGAGGACAAGCAACGTATTAAACAACTCTTGCGCCAATTCTTGCCAGATATGTTCTTCCATCCCCGGCAGGAGCTCAGCGAGGACGAGCGAGAGGATGATGGTGAGTAGCACAACCACATCCTTGAAGTACCATTCAACACCTTCTTTGTTAATATAATCAATATTAGTCATCCTTAAAAATAAAGATAGGTTTAATCTACATTTGACCTCCTAATCCTGAATTGGAATAAGAATCTTGGAAGATATAATTAACAATAAAGTAATATAAAATGCGGGGTGTTCAGCAACCTGGAATGCAGGAAAATTTCTGGAATTTTCACATATAATAATGCAACTTTTATTTACAACAGTCAAAATAATATTTTTCTTCCAGTTAATACACATTGCTAATCCCTTTTAACACACTATTCCTTAATCTCAATTCTCAAGGTTAATATGTGATTTACGTGTCTTCTTTCCATTCCTCTACAGCGCGTCTTTAGTTAAAGTTGAGTCATGTCCATGCACATTTATGAGAGTTTGATAACAAAGGAAAAAGAAACTAAAAAAGAAGAGTCTTATAACAATTTTAAACTGTACCGGTTCATGGCAATCTTTTAATGTCACAATATATAATAATATATAATCTCACTGAAATCCAATTTAGATCTCACTACTCAATCAATACCCTATTGCTTTAGGCAGAAAACTTTTTGACCCCTTCATATAGTGACTCACTTTTATAATGAGTATGTGTCTAAAAATATTATTAGTACATTTAGTTGTGATCTTAATAAAATGATGCTATAGTGGCAAAAAAAAAGTTGGAATTTGGCTTTGGAAAAGTCAGGGAATTTTAAAATAGATTTTGGCTGGACACCGTATACATTTTTCTTCTCTTACATCCATTACCATTTCCAGCCTGTGGCCTGGCCCAGTTTTATATTAAAGTCATATATTTTCCACCACCGGCTTGCCAGGCCTTTTCATAGCTTCATATGCTTAATAATCTAACTTAAGACTAGGACAAGCACAACATCCAGTCCCAGGCTTTTAATTTATCACTGTGAAAGTGTAAACCCATAATTTTCCAATGATACATTTTTTGGCCATGCCAGGAATCGGCCTGAGACCTTTAGCTCAATAGACAGACACGCTACCGACTGAGCTAAGAGGACACCTTGTGATACAAAATAGAAATGGTAATTAAATGTTAACTCTTTGTTATAATGCATTCTTTATTGCACTTATACATTCAGTTAATGGTATGGGATTGACTTGTTAAATTTGTAATCAACTTTGACATTATATTCACGGTTTACAGAGGTATTTAAAACAAAACATTATAGCTAAAACATTTTTTTTAAGAAGACTTGGCATCGTATTCAAAAGACGACTATTCATTAGAGATATTTAAATAATTAATACCATAAAATTGTGTGTGTAGTTTAATAAACATAATAAAATAATTGCATAAAAAATGAATTACAAATTAAATGAAAAAAAACCTATTTACAAACACTTCAATATTAAATTGTAGTACCCTTCTTGATTCTGGTCTCAAAGGTAAATGGGAGATTCGGATTTGTAAAATAGTGGATTCGACCTCAATTTGTTTAACTACACATATTATATTTGGAAGAAGTTACAGAAAAGGTGTATAGAAACATTAAAGGAAAGATAATAATACTGCTTTTACAATTAAAAGAAAAAACAGTTCACACTTTATATTGCTGCCATTGGACAAAGAGATAATGGCTGCCTCTTGAAGAAAATCGATCGTTGACGGCCAATCCCCCGGCCTAGGTTTCTTTCCATTAGAACTCAAGGATTAATTAAGAAAAGAGTAACTAATATTTTGTTAAATATTCAATATACTTTATTTTATAAACATAAAAATTTGTTAAAACCTTTACAACTTAAAATTCTATAAATAATTTATTGGTATCAAATAAATATGCTAGATGGACTTCTGATTTGTAATGTTTTTTTTAATCTCTACCTAAAATTAATTTTTACCCTTTGTTTTTGCCCAATGATGTAACCACTAACCACGAGGGAGGCTGTCTTTCTGGGGCTTTGCCATGCTTGACTCATCAGGATTGCGAGGGTAGGCCATGGAGGGGCGAGTAGCTTGGCCCCTAATGGACAGGGTGTCCCTAGGAGTGCTAAGATTATGAGAGCTGAGGGCTACAAATCAAATTGTTTTATTTAAAGTTGGCATGCTAGTATTAAAAGTGTGTGTGTGACCATTTATGATTTGGTAATTTTTTTAAAAGTCAAGTTTGCACTTTTTTTTTTTTTACAGATGACAAGGAAGATGTGGATCCTGAGGGGTGTACAAACAGCAACAGTGACCCACTAGTACAACCTGTTGACCCTTGCTCTAGGGGGCGCAAAGGTGACCCCGTGAAGAAGGAACCTGATGCTGGCGGAGGGGAAGCACTTAGGGGGGAGGAGGAGGAAGACGTCAAGCCACCATTGCACGCCCTTGCCAAACATCCGGTGAGTGAGAACAGAGTGAATTTCCCTCAGGTTAAATCCATTTAAATCCTTACATGTTTGATGTGCGTCCACTCCCATCCTCTTCTGGTAGAAAGTTGAGATACATTTGGTCAAATATGGAAGACATTCCATGAGATGTAATAAGAATAAATAAAGGAATAAACATTTTTGTTTTTACAGTAAAAATAGGACATCACATCCAATTCTTTCATTTTCAGCATTTATCCTTTATGTTAATTGTTCCTATTTATTTGTCTCTCTCTCTCTCTCTCTTTGGAAGCAGTGTTGTACTTTTCACACCTTGCTATGAGGATGTAGATTAATTCCATGGCTCTAACATTAATTATTTGGGGGGTGGGAGGGTGAGGTAGGGGTCCTATCTGTGGCGAAGTTTCCCAAAGAATTGCTAAGTTTCTTTATTGTATACGAATAAAGACCCATATTGAAGTTATTCAACTTATTTTAAGAAATAATTGAGGTTGCATGTGGTATGAATTGTGTAAGACTTCATTAGTTTACTTGGATTAATAAAATATCAGCTTTTTCTTCACTTGAAAAAATCTGGCTTTTAACATTTACGAATATTCACCAATGAAAATATTGACAGATACTCAATTTCTATTCAGTTAATGCCATTCTGAGCTAATATTCATATGAAAATATGTGAAGTAATTGCATATTGTAATAATAACTTGATTTATCTTTGTGCATAGAATTATTAAATAAGCATATTTAGATATATTTTTTCTTCTTTAGAGCGTAAAACACTCAACAAATAATATACAGGTTTAAGAATATTTTTATATATATTTTTTTTCAATTAACTTGGAATTGAAAGAGTGGGCTTTATACACTCCCATTACATTATGAAGCTGTAGCTTAAAACAATCCTTCTCCTATTCCTCGTCTTAATAGTTTTATGTTTTACAGGATGAAAGCTACACCCTTTTTTTCGGAAATAACAATTGGTACCTTTTCCTTCGTCTGCACCAAATCTTGTGTGAGCGCCTCACTAAGATGTATGAGAGAGCCGTGGCTCTGGCCGCTGAGGAAGCTAAGTACCGACGAGACCGCAAGGAATCTACTGCAGTTGCGCTCAGGCTCAAGCCCAAGAGTAAGTAAAAAGTCAAATAACATTATCAAAGCTATATTATAGGTATGGGACCCTCAAATACTTAGAGGTTCGAGGTTTTGAGAAAATTTCAGATTCAAAACTCAAATTCTTAAAAAAAAAATTTCAATATTTCAACTGAAATTTGTTTTAAAGCTCTAATAATGCTTATTGGTGGCTCAAAACCAATTATAATTGTTGTCATCATTTTCTAATATATTCCTATTTTCTCGAATATCCTTAAGGATTTAATCGCTGCCCATCCCTAATATAATTGAAAATCGCCGTAAAGCAGGGCCCTGCTGTAAATATAACGGGGGTGTGAAGTTATTCAAAAATTTAATTATCTTTCAGCACAGCTTCTTACTACCCCGCGCTGTCTTACTACCCATTGTGTTATACACGTGTACTAATTACGCTAATGTGTTAGGGATTGGGAAGGTTTAATTTAGATGAAATATACCAGCATTTGTGTGAAGGGAGAGTGTAAAGCCGCCCTCAGTATACCTGACCATGATTGAACTCTGGTCTTCCCGTCATCGGCAGTCTAGTTTTGCGAGAGTAGTTGCTTTAGACCGTGCAGCCACCGAATATTAATATTAGTTTTTAATATTACTCTTCACTTCTGAAATTTTGAATTATTTGTGCATTCTCGAATACCTAATCCCAAATATTAGTTCATTCAATTTAACCACACATTTTTATATATTTACGATAATTATTTGATTTGATGCATATTTAGTTCATTTATTTTTAAATATTCACATTACTCTTTTTGTTCACTGTAACAAAATAAAACCTTTGCCAAAAAATCATCATTGAGATTAAATACAATTACTCGCCATCTTGTTTATTTGTGCTGGCACTAAAGACTTTGTGCGGTATGCAAGAACAGTGAATGCTTAGTGGGCCAATAGTGTGGTCCTAAGCTCACTCCCTCCACCTTTTAACCTATGATGACTAGAGACACTGAAATTTCACAAAACAGGTTTTTACGAACTTTTACTCAGAACATTAAAATTACTATCAAAACACATTTACCTTTGTAGCAGTTTTGAAGTAATAATACACGAAACAAAATAAACTATATTCGCGAAATTGACCATTTTTCCTTTAAATGTGAATTATCTTGCATTTTGTTGATTTAAATGTGAATTAACACTAACATCATATTTTTTACCTTTATCCTGAAATAGTTTGAAAAATAAAGAGCAACAACCGTGCTAATAGTACAAAGGAATTTCTAAAAAAAAATCTCTAAATGAAAGATTATTAGTAAAAGAAGTGTTTGAACTGGCTACTTTCAGAGCCAAATTGTGGCCCAAGACAAATATTTAAAGAAGTAGAAGAAGAAAATGACACCATAGTTAATCTATATTTATATCTTTTTATCTTCATGTCTTTGCTCTTACATCTTACTTCACTATTAAGTAACGTTATTTTTTGAGTGTGGTGATTTAATGCTGTCATTTGGAAAATTATTTAATTAAATAATAGGTAGATAAAAATTTTAAATGCCTAGAGTTTAAAGTATTTTTGAAATAGAGCTTGAATAATCAAAAGGTGGGTTTTACATATTATTTGATAACGCTAAAAAAATTAAGTGTTGATTGTGAAACACCCGTGTTGACTGGCTTAGAAATTTGGAAATAGAGCTTTCCTTGTAATTTGGTGATTGGTGTGTTTGCGTGATAGTAAAAATGATTAAGCTTTTTCATCTGATAAAAATAATTCGGTACAAGCTAGGTTGTTGTCTGCCGTATATGCACGGTCTATATTGTGTTTAAGGCATATACTTTAAAAAGATTGTTAACTAGTTTGTAATAAATAGGCCTTCATTATGAACATTGTAATTAAAAAGTAATAAAATATTATATAAGGTATTTTAATTGATGTTATTTGAGTACTTGTGTTTGTAGTATGCCAGGAATAATCGAAAACATAAAACCTTTTAGCTGCAATTTTTCTATTCATAGCAATGTATATTATAGTTGATTTGCTGTAATTTTAACCCCCACCCGACCCTTTTGCCCTTAGATTTTTTTTTATTTATATACCAAAATATGAGTTTATTTTATGAAATGCATTAATTTGCCACAAATCAGGATTTAACCTTTTATTTAACGATTTTTCTTTTTTTTTACTGAAATACAACAGCCCTTTATTTAATGAAATCCAAATTCTTATTTACCACAAATCATGATCTAACCTTTTATTTCCCAACTTTTTATACCAAAATACGTTTTATTTAATTAAATCTTAATAGTTTTATTGGCCACAAATCAGGGTCTCTAAAAATGACTAGAAAACCCACGTTAGTGTCAACAAAGCATCCACTTAGTTAAGTTCTTGCATACGGCCATTAGACTGTGCATCAAATATGCAGACACGTTTAATATGTATTGCTGCCTGAGTGGCAATATCCAGGCAGTGCAATCTAATATTAATAAATAAGTCTAATCTATCCTTTTTTGTTGCTATAAGTGTTTTACCATTTACACAGGAACACAAGTAATACCATATCAAATACTAGAAAACAACAAGAACTTATAAGAATGTTGATGTTTGGTAGCTTAGGATTTTTCAATAAGATGTTATCAGTGTAATATATGAGAAAATTCACATCCACCAAGAAACCCCGTAAAAAGGTCAGCCTTATAGTTTTTTAAACGCGGTCTAGAAAACCTGGAGAAGTCGGGGAATTTTATGATAAGATTTGTGTAGCCACCTTGATTAAATCTCCCCATCAAGGGCAAATTTAGATGTCTAAACACCAATGACATAACTTCACAATAGTAAATTCCCTATTAGTATGAATATACAGATAGTCCTTATGGGTAGTAAAGTATAAGATATGTATACCTTTAATTCTGGTGCAATATGAATATAATGTAACAAAATTAAAATCAAATTTTTAGGGATGGCCGGTAATAACTTTTTTATTTCGGGATGGGAAATTATTAAAAATACCAGGATTCGGGTTGGGGACGGGAGTTTTTAAAATTACTCTTTAGAATAATCTTAGATTTAGAATATATTGAGTTCCAAACTAATATAGTAAGACTTGTTAAAGCTATAATATTATTAAAACCCACTTCAGTGGCCACCTGGTCTAAGGCACCACTCTCGCAATAGACTACTACCGATGACAGATATATTTAGTTTGAATTTGTCCAGGTGTATTAAGGATGGTTTTTTCTAAATGGTTTCCCACTCTATCCACGCAAATGCAGGTACACCTCTAAATTCAATCTTCCTCATTCCTAACACACTAGAGTAATTAGTACATAGGTGTATAACTGGAACGAGTACCAAGACGCGGTTCTAAAAAAATATTGCTTGAGGTAATAATATTAATAAAATAAAAGATAATAAGAATAAAAATATAACATAATAAAATATATTGAAGTGTGCACAGATAGCATTTTTTTATTAAATAAAATAAAAATTTTAATTAACATCAAGCAATACAATTAATAAATTAGTTAATTTAATTACATGCAAAGGGAAAAAATACTGCAAAACATAATGTTTGGCACCACTTCCCTAGGTTTGACACCCGTTAAAGGTGATTGTTTAACAGTTAACATCCCTTATACTCTATTCCTTGTCTGGCTCTGGCATAGATGGTTGACCTTGGCAAGCTACTTCCTTTCCCCCCTTCCTCTCTTTTCCGCACCCCAAAAGATAATATAATATATCTGTCCTTCTTTAAACCTTTCCTCTTGGATCTCTTTTTAACACCATCGTTTCAGCACAGAAGAAATGCGCCCACCTTATTGCTATTTTAATTTCAGGTGAGATTGAGGTGGAAGACTACTATCCTGCATTCCTTGATATGGTCAAGAATGTCTTGGATGGAAACATGGATAGCAATGCCTATGAGGATACGCTCAGAGAAATGTTTGGGATACATGCCTATATTGCCTTCACGCTCGACAAGGTGGTTACATATGCTGTCAGGCAGGTTAGTTATTCTTTTAGTTGATTTATATACATACAGTTATTATAATAATCATTCAAAGCTTGTACTTTGTAATGCTTTGCTGATATGACGGTTCCAAATTGCACACAGCTCCAGCACTTGGTTTGTGACGACGCATGCCAAGAATGTATTGAGATGTTCCACCAAGAGCAACGTCGGGGGGCCACAGGAGGCCGGTGTTCCACTGCTCATCAGCGAACAATGTCGGAAATGGCATATCAGCGACGAGCAGAACAGGCTCTTTCTGAAGAGAACTGTTTCAAGATGTACATTGTGAGTATCAATTCGAAGGTTTTGAATTTTCTTTAAATCTCAGCTTTGACTTTGATTTGTTAGTCAAATTCCTGATTTGACATTTACATAAGGGTCGGCAATCACGTTTCCCCTCAGCCAGGGGCGGCTCGTCCCTAAGGCGCGGATGCGCGCGCCCCCCATCCCCACGAATCCCCAGTTCCTTTTAACGTTATTATTCTCACTCTCACAACAATTTTATCTTGCCATAATAGATTCAAGAAAAATATGTTTTTGGTTTAAGTAATAGCACGCAATGTTTTTAAAATGGCATGCGGTCGGGCGCGAGGTGGTCAGCGCCAGACATTGTGAAACCAAACCTTCCCACCCCTTCACCTCTTGTCTTCAAATGGCATGCATTCAGGCGCGCGACGGTCAGCGCCATGCATTGTGAAACCAAACCTTCCCTCCCCTTAACCCATTGTCCCCACCCTGCTATAGCTAGCTAGCTAGCTAGCATTGCTTATTCTTCTTTTGAAGGCGCACTCCCTTACGCGCCCTAAGGTTGAAAGCTTGTGAAATGTGTATAGCGTGAACCAGCAATAGTTGTTGTCAGTCATCCTGCGTGCTCCTGCATCTTGAGGCTGTGTGTGGCGTGTGTGTTTATAATAATATTATGTAGGGTTATTTTAGGATAATGTTTATTTGAGTTATATGTTTTAATATTTTTTGTAACTAGGCTTAATATGAATAGTTCAATTCAGGCGCTTAAGACAACGAATATTGCAAGATTAACTCTTGATCAAAAAAGAGAATTGAAATCATTAGGTAGGCCATGTCCTGAATTTTGTATGGAACAAAGTGAAAAAAAGAAAAATGAAAATCGAGTTTTTAGAAGACAGCTCAAGTCCAAAGATGCATACCAAAAAAATGGCTGGATTTGCGGCTGTGATGTGGACAAATCTTTGTACTGTTTTCCGTGTATTTTGTTTTCTCCCAGAAAGAGTGGTGAATGCTTGTGGATAGTAAAGGGCGTCAATGATATAAAACATTTAACAGAAAAAATTAAGAAACATGAAATATCTGTGAATCACATGAATAGTGTCGTTGATCTTTCTTTGCTAGGCAAAGTAAACATATCGTCTAGTCTAGACTCACAATACAGAGAAAACGTTAAAAAACACAATACTAACGTTGACAAAAATAGGCACATATTAAAAAGGTTGATTTCATGTGTTAAATTCTGTGGTGTTTTTGAATTACCTCTCAGAGGTCATGATGAATCAGCATCATCTACAAATCCTGGTGTCTACAGAGGTTTAATTAATTATACTGCTGAGCTGGATTCTACAATGAAAGACCATTTAGAATCAGCCACTGTATTCAAAGGAACATCGAAAATAATACAAAATGACATACTGGACTGCATGCTTAATGTCTGTAGGGAGGAAATAGTAAAGCAGATACGCGATTCTGAATTTGTAGCCATCGAATGTGATGAGACAACTGATGTAACGAACCATTGTCAGATGGTATTAGTTTTTAGGTATGTGTTTGAGGGGTTGGCTTGTGAGAGGTTTTGGGGGTTTCTTATTCCTGAAGGAAGATGTGCAGGCAGCTTAGCAAAATGCATAATGGACCACATCAAACCTCTTCTAGACACTTCAAAAGGAAGATTAATAGCACAGACATATGATGGTGCTAATGTTATGAGTGGCTCTGTTGGGGGTGTACAGGCCAAGATTAGAGAAACATACCCATTTGCCTATTTTGTACATTGTTACGCTCATCAGCTAAATTTGATATTGGAAAAAGCAACCAGTGCAAACAGCAAAGTTCGAGTTTTTTTCTCAAACCTTTCTGCCATTCCCGCATTTTTTTCGCACTCATCTCTACGATCTGACGTTTTGGAGCAAGTAGTACAAGTCAGACTACCCAGAGTTGCTACAACAAGATGGAACTACAACATTCGAACTGTTAACGTTGTGTACGAAAATAGAGATAAGTTGAAGGAATGTTTCGAAGTTCTTGAGGAAAAGTGCACAAACAAACTTACTGTTAACGAGGCGAGTAGCCACAGAAGAGCTTTTCAGGACCCAAATTTCATGTTCTGGCTAACTCTTTTCCACAAAATTTTACCTCACGTGGATATATTGTACCAACAACTACAAACCAGGAACAGGGACAGTGTAATGTGGCAAAATGACATTTGCATTTTTGAAAATGAGATACAGAAAGAAAGGGGGCAAGTTAATGAAATAGAGAAGCAAATAAATGAAGAGTTCCCTGAACAACCAAGAAAAAGGAAAAGTAATGTTGAATGTAGCACCAGAGTGGGGGATGCTAAAGAAGTGTGTGATGTTATTACAACTAATGTAAAAGACAGATTCGCTTTTACTGGTCATTTGGAGGCAGCTTCTTTGTTATGTAATGAGTCATTTCCCCAATTTTCTACTTGCTTTCCGGAAGAAAAACTCACGCGAGTAATCCAACACTACCCATTCTTAGAAAAAGAAAAACTCCGGTCTGAATTGGGACTTTTATACAGACGACAGGACTTTGACATTAAAGGAGCAATACAACTATTGAACTTCATGGAGAAAAATAACATTATTTCAGTTTTCAGTGAGGTGACGAAGCTTCTAAAAATTATCATAACGACCCCAATGACGTCTGCTGAACCTGAACGTTGCTTTTCTACACTGAAAAGAATAAAGACTTTCTTAAGGAATACAACAACAAATGACAGACTTAATGCTCTAGCGATGGTAGCCATAAACAAGGAACTTATCACACAAATGAAGGACTTTGACGACAGAGTTATGGAAAAGTTCATTAACTTAAAGGAGAGGCGTATGGACTTCGTATATAAATAATTTCTTTGTTTATTGCGTTCTAAGTCATTTCTCGCAAGTGTAAATAATGTAAATATTGTGTATCCTACATATTAATGTTGTGAGATTGTGAGGACATTGAACATACATACATATATATTTATGCACATTACACAGCTGCAGTTTCTACAACACATCTACGTTCTTTGGGGTGAGTTTATTTTTTTTATCTTTGCATGTTGTTTGTGATATTAATTTTTGAGTTTAACTAAATGAATATTTAGCAAAACATACTCCGAAATTTGTGTCTTCCTTTAAATATATTATTTAGAAATAATTTATTAACTAAACAGGCTGCGCCCTCCAGCTTCTAAAGTGACGAGCCGCCACTGCCCTCACCCCACATTGGAATCTGTTTCAAGTGATCTTTTTATGAATTTCTCAAGTGTGTGGCCGAGTTCGAGATTAATAAATTTATCTTTTTAAAATTAATGATGTAAATAAAAAAACTAATATTTATTAAAAGCTATAACAATTTTTTTTTAAATTAAAATATCTAGTTATTTCATAGAAAAGTAATGTTCTAAAATAAATTATTTTTGATATGCCTATTGTGATATAAGCTGGATTTTTTTTATGAGCATAGGTTTATATGTGCTATTTTAGCAATTGGTTTTTATCTATTAAAAAAAACACCTACAAGAAAGAAGTAAAACATTAATTTTCAGGATGTATGTGCATAGAAGACATTCGCATTAAGGCTACTTGATACAGCCATGCACTAAGCAAGATGTGTTCTAACATCACTACAGAGAAATGTCTTTCTATATCTCCTTTATCTAAAACTCATACTTTCCTCAATTCAACATCAGTTTACTCACTTATCAGCTTAGGACGAAATATTATAATCATGTTTTCAATATAACATTCTGCACATGATAATTAATGTCCAAACTTATCCAAACTTTTTTTTCCCCCTCAACATTAAATAAACTATATTTTTACACATTTGAACTGAACTTAAATTCAACTTCAGGGTTTCACATTATTTTATTCGACTTCTAATTGGAAAGGTGGAGTTTGCTAACCTTTACTCAATTGATATCCGTCCACTGCCATAGTTTTTATGTTTTTTGTAAAACCTTGCCAGTATCTTGTTTTCTGGTTAACCCATTCCCTGGAGCGCACTTAGAACAGCTATCTGCTTAGGTTCGACGGCCATTTTTCTGCTAGTATACTCTAACCCAACAAATATTTTTGCTGCTCATTTATTACTTTATTAATGGCCATATTATAGCATTGTATTGATAGGTTCATTTCACAGTTTCAATATGAAGTATTCAGACAGGTTAAAAGTGCAAGGGTTCGTTGATAGATGGCATTACAACAACTTATTGCTTGTAATGAAACGTCAATTCGCGCCAGCACTAGAGAATGGGCTAGTAAATATAACAATTGGTGTGTGCTGGATGTAATTTTTTATGTCCTTGTAAGGCTATGATATAATTTTTTTTGTTTTCAAATTCCTCAACAAAATGTATAATATAAAGTCATGTAACTTATTAGGGTGTATCTATATACAACCAATTAAATGATCGGATACTGTTGGCACTCACAGTTTGTTCTCCTTGTTTCAGTACAATTTCGACTGTAAACTAACCATTGAGTTGCTGGACACGGAGCTTGAGGAGCCAGGCCCATCAAGTGTCGACGCCAAATGGTCCTCCTATGTTGACAGGTTCACAAACTGTGGCGTAGATGGCTCCAATCCGGGGACATGCGGTCTTGGGGACAGTGGTGACGAGGTGAGCCTGCTAGCTGTGAAGCATGATACTATTTTACAGTATGTTAATATTAGAGCAAGTTACTAAACCTAATTGGTTGAATCCATTAATTCACCAATCCAAATCTTTATTTTACTTTAAAATCTGAATCCTATAATGATTATTAAGGTTAGAATAAATAGGATTTTAACTGTATCATATAAAATATAAATAATAACTAAATGTTAAATTTTTTTTATTAAAATGCATTAATTAAAACATATAAACATTCATTTAAGTGTTAAATTAATGGAATGGAGTCTTGTTTAAAAAAAAAAAGTATAATTTTGTTGCGGCTGAACCACCAATAAACAATTTCACAAATTCCAACTCGAAAATTGAATCAACATTCCTATTTATTTTTATTAATACTATTATTACTATTATTATTTTCAAATTTCAAATATCCTTAAGGTTTCACTAAATTATAAAATCCTATCCCTACCAATGTGTGATGCCTTTGCTTCCTAAAGATGACAAATCACTTAACCTCCATTTCAAAAGTATTGACAGGGGTGGCTAAGGGCTGGGCAAACTGGGTGGGTGCCGGTTCAAGGAGGGGGGGGGGGGCGACCCCCAAACTACTAACCTAATGTGACCGGGGNGGGGGGGGGGGGCGACCACCAAACTACTAACCTAATGTGACCTGGGCATGATATGAAAATAATCCCCAAACTCCATAAGCACCTTTGAGGGGGAAACCGAAAAAATATTGTTTAGGGAACTCAGCACCTTCCCTGGTTATTGATTCACTGCTCAACTTCACTTAAAACCACAGATCACAATTAATGAAATAATTTAATATTTGGAAGAAGACGCAGTATAGATGGATAGAAATACACAAAATGGAACAAGCACAATATGGCTTTTACAGTGAAAAAAAAACACAGTTCACACTGCTGCCATTGGACAATTAGGTAGTGGCAGCCTCTTTAAGAGAATCGATCGCTACCACCCAATCCTCTGATCTGGGTTTCATTTTATCAGAATTCATCAGAACGGAGCGTGAAAAGCGCAATTTTTTAAAAGAGGAACCAAAAAAATACATTTAAAGCCCATTTCCTGTATTAGCCTATTTTGATTTATTCCTTTTACATGTTCACCATTAAAAATATTGATAGTTAAAATACTCATTTTATATTAAATTATCACCACACTTAGCTGTCGTATACATTACAAAGCAATATTAAATGGAAAAAATCTTGAGTAATTTAATTGTAATTTTAAGGGTGGCCTGGACCCGAAAAGGTCAGGAATTTTCCATTTTTGTAAGTTGGGGGCTATTTCCTGTCATTTTTAAGCAGGAAACAAAGTGTGCTTTGTGTTCCAGCAGATAATGCTAACTCATCAGTGAATTGTGTTCTTTTCATTGTAAAAGCTAAAGTTGTGTTCATTCCCTTTTATGTTTTTGTTTCCATCAATCTACCCTCCAAATATAACAAAATGTAACTCAAGAAGAAAATAGTTTTTTTTAAAGAGATAAATTTGGGATGAGTTAAATTTTGTTTACGATATATATATATATATATATAACCACAAATTAGTGTTAAATCATTTACATAATATTATTAAATAATATCACGTTCTGCTTGTATATATGCATGAAGCATTTATTTTTTTTTAACCCTGGACTGAATCATTGTAGAAGATTAGAAATTAAAAGTATCTAATCAGACCTTATACTTTTATAGATTCGCAGGTATTGAAAATCTAGTTGAACATACAATATTTACATAGTATCTTAAAGCCACATACAGCTTCATTAGGAGAAACTAAACCTTAAATTTTTCTAACACAACCTTAGCTAAGATATTCACATGTTAGCAGTGGAAGAACTAATTTAAAAAGACTCTAAAAGAAAATACTCAGTTTTTTTGTCATATCTGCTGTAATAATAATACACGTTATTGACCAAGCCATATCTATGTCTTAAATTCTATTTTTAAACTAGAGAAAATATAATGTTGATTTTTTTATTTTATTTTTTAAATAATTTGTGAATGTCATATTTTGAAAAATGTTTGTATAAAAGTAAAATAACTGCTAAATAATCTATTTTCCAAGTTTATACACAGGTTGCTTGGAGTATTTTGAGCGTTTTCCACAGAAACCTGATAAATTTTGGTCTTGATCAATTATTTCATTAAATTTTGCAGCCACAAAACATTATTTTTCAATGTGCCAAGTGTTTCTATTCAACAGGTTAAATTTGAAGGATTTCATATAACACAAAAAATTATTTGATTTACACTATAAAGACGGTTTATGATTAATGTATTTTTAAAGGCTATGATCGTAGTTATTAACCTTTTTATCAAGCTTTGGTGAGGTTAATTCATTGGCTTATACTTTTTATTACGATGTAAAGTTTAAATAAGTAAAATGAATCAGTGCCTAATGGCTTGGAAATGTATAATAAGACAGTGTAGAAACACTGTACTATAATGTAAAGGAAGCCAACCTGAAAGGATAGTTAGGTTAGGCCTAGATAGGAACAAACACACTTATCTCCATTTCTTCTCTTAAACTATTGCACTATATTACACTTCACACATTGTTGAATTTTCGTAGATGTTTCTTTATCATTTGAAGACACACAAAGATATACTATAGAACTACATCAATCTAGAAACATGTAGTTCGAGAGTCTTTGTGTGTCTTCCAATGATAATGTAAAGTTTAAGATTTAGCACATTCATAAAAATAGAAGTATAGTATTTATTTGTAGAAGAGTAAAGTAAAATATGTCAACATTTTTATTAATAATTTTTATTTTATAGCATTTCAATCTTTAAAATAATAAGATATTATGGTCTCTATATCACCAAATATTTTCATAGAAAACTTATTATCTATAATTCCTTTAAATATCTCTTTATTTTTATCCTTTCCTTATAAATAATGCCGTTTAAATTAACATTATAGCTCCTCCAGCTATCAAATATCAAACACATTCGTTGGTGTTAAACTGTCGGAAAAGGTTGTTGAAGGCAGACAACTATCATCACCTGTATAGGTATCAAGTGGCATCAGTATATTGTGTTAACTATTCTTTCTGTTCTTGAAAGCCATGTTGTGTTTTCCCCTTGTACTTATCTTTCTATCCTGTAACTTCTTCTGTGTATCATGAGATTAAAAATATATTTTGATATCTATTGGTGTTCTGATAAACATAATAGATTGGTAGAAAATTAAGCACAAATACCAATATTTCTATGCTTCGCAGTATTTTCGTCGAAATAGGCATAAATAAATATAATTTTCAATTGCTAAATTCAATTCATCTAAAGAAACCCCAGCGGGTTAATAATTAGATTCATTAAATAAAACAAAATTAGACCTATTAGATTAATGATCTCTTAAAATAAACTAGGAATATAATTTTACTTACTGCACATGTGGTTCACCTATGGTTCATAATTTTGAAAAAAATCTGCACACATGAGTTTGAATTTAAAAAATTTATTTGACTACAAAACTAAATGTTATTTTAGGGCTAGATTGAAAAGGAAATTTTGAGTGTTTTTTTTTTAATGCGGGAAAGACTCTCTTGGTTTTATTTCATTAACATTTATTCTAATTCCAGAAACATCAAATAAATAAAACATAATTTAATTCCACTCGTAGGCCTACTATTCAACACAAACATTGAGTAGATAAATTTTAAATAATACAATCCTTATCACACACTATTATCTTTGTTTCGCTTTCATGTACATAAATGGTTTTAAGGGGAGAATTTTAATTAGAACTGTTGGTTTTAAAAATTAAAAGGAAAGCTACATCGAAATCACTCGTTTGTTTCTTCAGGAAATGGCGACAGGACTCTCTTTCGAACTTCCGGATGTTCATCGTCCAAACAAATCGTCAGGTTCGTACTAAAACATAATAGTGTTTTGAAAACGCTCATTTATATTTTCGTGTAGCGTCCATTTCCTGGACAACGAACAACGCTTGTACACAGTGCCATTGTGGCACATTCTTTTTAAAATATGCACAACACTCCCATGTTAACAAACGGGCATTTTTACATTTGTTAGTTGCATGACATTTATCATTACAGTTTTATTTTAAATACAGAATTACACACACTTCACGATCTTATACTGCCCAATTTTATAGTCTTTTAGAATTCCCCCCCTATAAAAGGTGCTTTTAAAAAGAATAGTTAAAAATAGATTTTTGATGTTGTAGTGATGTTGAATTAGTAATAAAATTCTTATATTTTATTTTGATGTTATCATGGTATTACTAGACTTTTGTTTCAGCTGCTTCAAATTCCATATAAAATATTTTATTTCACACAAAACTTTTTTTTTAATTCCAACGTGTTTGTGCATGTGGGTGTAGATATACTGTAATTTGCAGACCATAAACTCTCATTTTGTATGTTTACCCACAAGGGGCTTGGATAGAGGAAGGAAATTTAATTGTTTAGTGATGGATCAGCTCCAAAATTGTTCCTGTGCATATTCTAAGGTTATATAATCATAACATCATTAGCTACTAAACTAACCCTCAGTATTTGAATGGTCTGAAAGGCTTCACTTTCACAATAGACCGGACTCTCGACCTCCGTTCTATCTATTGAGGATGGTTATCTGCACATATGCTGGTACCCTTTCTTTTTATTCATCCTTCCCCATGCCTATTACATATGCATATAGTCTGAATATGTGTGTAAACGAGATGCGGTGAAAAAAATCTTGAAAACTAATTTTAAATAAAATAAAATATGTATTAATAAATTTCTTAGTTAAATAACCAAGACAATTTGTGGTAAATAAAATGATAGGTTTTAATTGAATAAAAAACATGATTTAGGTATTTAAAAAATTTCCTTTTGGTTAAAAATGGTATATTAACTCAAATTTAATTGGTAAGGTACAACGAATAGAAAAATTAGAATTAGTTCATACCAAACAATTCAAGATAGGAGCTTAGAAATATTTAATTAAGTTTACTTAAACATTTTCCTCTTCTTCTTCTGTATCTTTCTATACTTTATTGGGCTTTGGCTACAATTTGGCTGTTATAGTAAACGGCACAAACACATCTTACCAATAGTTTTTGTTTGAGGGGAATAAATTTCTTGATTGAGGGAACTTTACTTTGTTAATAAAATGTTTGTTATTTCACATTTTAATCAAGAAAATTGACCAGGATTCACAATAAAAGGTAAAATAGTCGATGATGCAATGTCAAAGAATTAATAAAACAAATCGGCTCACACATGTACACATCTTAGTTATATTTTGTATTATTAATATTACAGCCAGTTTCACATCCCCTAACACATCTTAAAAATGAGTCACTATTGTGGCCTAAAGAATCCGACACCTTAGCTCAGTTGGTAGCGTGTCTGCCTACTGAGCTATGGGTATCTGGTTCGATTCCCGGCATGGCTGGAAATATATCATTGGTGAAATGTGGATTTAACCTCTCACATTGATAAATTAACGGCTGGGGACTGGATGTTGTGCCTGTCCTAGTTTTAAGTTAGATTATAAGACATGAAGCTACGGCAGACCTAGCAAGCCGGTATTGGAAGATATATGGCTTGAATAAAAACTTACCCGGGCCATAGGTCTGAAACATTAATGGATGTAAAGTAAGTTATGGCCTAAAGACAACTTAATAAAATATAGAACATTTCCAGTATAAATAGGATTCTGGTAAGATTTTATCAGTGTTGGTCACTGCCATTTATCTAATGAGTATATCTAACTGCTGACGACCATTTCAAATTGAAATGGATAAAGCCAATAAATCCTTTTGCCAAACTCTTCCTTCACCTCTAACAAGACGTGTATTAATCACAACTTGTGAATGTGTGGAATGCCAGGCCTCCACCGTGGTTTGGATCCCACGTTAGACTGTAGCTCCTCCATTTCATCTCACTATCACCCTACCGTTACACAATAGCATAAGTGCGTACAACCCGAACAGGTAGTAAGATGCCGTGCAAGTAATAATAATAATAAATCCTTTGAATAAACATTTTAAAAATGGGTACTCATTTTTTAAGGACAGGCGTATAGAATTTTCACCGGTATCATATGCTGATCAATGTTTGCATTTTGGAGATGTTGAAGAAGAAAAAAATGCTTTGCTAAATTTGTGTGACTACTGTCAGGTTTATGCGTTCTTAACTACACCAGGGAACTAGCATTTGAATTATCTTCTGTAGCTTCCAAATGTGTCTGTGCTTAAATGCATGTTTGGAGTTCATGCGTGTCATAGTTGCATGCCTGAAATAAATGTTTTTACTTTTCTTTTCTAGACAGCTGTTATCATAAAACAAATAGCTACTGACTTGCCTACAAAATATTTAATAACGAAAAATAAACATTACATTACCATCAAACTTGGCATCCCATTCCACCCAACACTTTGGTAGTAAGACTTTTACAACTCTCTTAAACACTTATAAGGAAAAGTAGGGAAAAGTATTGAAGATTCATTGTTTTAAGTGGATTAGTGAATCATGTGCTAACTAGGTTTTAAATGGAATTGTGATTTTTTAATATACTATTCCTTTTAGGCCTAATTTTGCATCCAAACTGTAATCCGCCGAAACTCTTCAGTCTCCTCTTCTCCATCTTCTTGTTTGGATAGGTCCGTGGCATCCAGTGGGTCCAGTAGAGCTTCTCGGGGTGAATTAATTAATGGTGGGGGTGGAGAACATAGCTGATCAAATAAGTATAAATTTATGAAGTAGAAGTTGAAATTTTATTTTAAATAAACATTATAGACATTTTGCACCACGGGTTACTTAATGTAAAGAAAACAAATTAATTAGTACTTGAATATGGATAAATAGTTAATGTGGTGGACATTTAGCCATATGGTCTCCATTTCCTCCCTCCCATCTCTTAACACGAAAAGAACTTCTGAATACAGGTCTTATCTGTTCGCGTGCTAACTGACAAGTGTCTTGCGTCTCACGCTTCCCTTCCACATAGGGTCAAACACAGACGCTAAATCGGATGTGCTGATTGGCTAGCTGTTCGCGCCAAACCTCCCCTTTCCACTGTGAGACCACAGGTGCATCTCACAGCTTCCGAGCACAGATAAAATTAAATAGCACAATGCTCAAAAGTGAAAAGTAAAAGTAATAAATTTAGATGACGCTAAGATTCCAACAAAGACTTAAGAATTAAAAACTACTAGATTTAAAAGTTGAAGGCCTAAAAACGAAGTTAATGAATTGAAATTTAAGACATATTGTTCACAACTTTGGTTATGATTTGACAACTTATAATTAACATTAAACCCAACACTTTCATATAGTTAAACATTTGATTGTAATATAGAGATTAAATTAGGCCTAGACGATTGGAAAACAATGTATTATAAGTTTAGTACTCTCATTATCTTGATCATATTAACATGTAAATAATGGCAAACTAATATAATTATATAAATGAAATGGTCTAGAGCTAAGGGCCTAGAACCCCAACCACTTTACAAAACAAACAAAAATGCAAGTTTCAGTTAACTTATGCCATCTATCCCCATCTTGAGCTAATTCTATCCAGTCTACCTCATTACACCTGTCCCTGTCTTGAGCTAGCTCTCCGCAGTTCACCTCATTACACCATACCTCTTTCAGATACATTCTAAGGTTATCCTTTCATTTGTATCTAGGTTTTTCCATTAGATTTGCCGGTCAATACCTTGAACACTGATTTAGTTTCTTCCTTTTGCGCTGAAAATCCTATCCGGGATATAGTGTTATTATTCTGTATTTATGGCTTAGTGTTATTTTTTATTCTGTATTTATGGCTTAGTGTTATTTTTACTTTTAAATGTATCTGATCATTACAGTTCACTATCATTTTCAGTCAAAGCTGTTAATAGAGTTTATAAACTAATAAAAACTTTTTTTTTCCACAAGTCTGCCACAACACGAACCTAATTTAACTAATGACAATGATATATTTTTATTATTTGTAGTATTTGTTACATGTGTAATCACAGTTAATACAAACAGGAAAAAAGCGTGGCCTACCAAGTAGCTGGTGGTTTCAATAAACATTTGTAGGCAAGAGCCTGCGCAGTTAACAGAAAATAATTCCATATGCTCCCATTCAAATATACAGAAATCTGAACCACATCAATTCCCTTTTTTTTTATAAGAAGAGTTTTAAAATAGGACCTTTGGGATCTACAATTTTCTTTTAAGCTGTACACCTTGCCTTTCTACCCTCCTTTTAAGGTTTATTTTCACAGTGATTTAATTTTAGCTTGTTCCTTAAAACCTAGCAAATTTCATTAATCTATCAACACTTTATGAAGATTTTCTTTACCTAATTTCTAAAGGTAAGCGAAAGTTTAGGATCCATAAACAGAATTTTTCCCATGCTCTTCTCTTATATGTATTTGATTGCTAACTACTTATAATCTTCTAAAGCGATTTAGACAAATTTAAAAACTCCACACACACAGAATAGTAATTTGTTAACATTCAGCTGACTTCATGAAAATTAAATAAAAATATTTCCTGTAGCTTATCCATTCTTTTTTCTCTACAACAAGTCTTGTGAATGAACTAAACGTACCAAATGATTCCGTGTTCTACCAACGGGGTCCACTTTTGCAACTAGTCAAGCTAATATGTGCAGCTCATTATAGATTTCTCTATTAGATTTTGTTGCATGACAGTTTTAGTTTCTTTTTAAATATAATTTCTAGAGATGATACACTCGAATCCCTCTAATACGCCAATGAAGGCCTCGACTTATAATCACCATTCTAAGCAATTGGTGAAAGTAATTGTATATATAGACTTGCAAAGTAGGGAAAATAGAATCACAAAAATATACAAAATCGTGTTAGTATAATTAATTCACTAATAAGGGTTATCATTGTTTTTATGACAAAAGAGGCATGGCAGACAAAATAGTGTTTGTCAGTGGTACCAGGCTTTTACTAACCCCTTGACTTACCATCTAACCTGGCTATGTTTTACACCAGGATTACCATTTAAATTCATGACAAAATACTTTATTTACAAGTTTACTTTAACTGATATAACTATTTACAAGTTTACTTTAACTGATATAACTTCTATAATATATTTGCAATTTTAATGCCCTAAACAGCATTTTTATGTCATGCTAAATTATTTTTTCTCCTCCTTCCTCCTCCCATTTACATTCTTCCTCCCTTTCTCATTATCTCTTTCTACCTCCCGTTTCCCCTCAATTTACCTCCACTATCGCCCCTTTCTCCTAGCACTTGTCTTCAGCCTTTGTTTTTCTCTCTTTCTCTCCTTTCACTTTATTTTACTTATTTCACTCTATTTCACTCGCCTCCCACTTATATTATTTCCCTCGGATCCTTCAATTTACATCCCTCCCCCTTCTTCCACACACTGCATAATCCTATCATAGCAAGTTATAGCTATTATTGACAGAGTACTTTTCTGGACTGTATATACTTTATTTAAGAAAAATCAAATTTATTACATAACATGCAATTATTTATAAAGCATAGTGTTGATTTGCCCCATACAGTGTTTTTTTTTTCCCGATAATTTTTCCTTGTTTACATTTGTTTGATTGTCTGAATCACTACTGTCAAGAGTTATTACTTTCAGAAGACCTAGCTATGTTATTATTGCTGGCACCTTCATTTAGCTCAACACTCACTATCATAATCATCAGAAAAATCTACATCCTCACTATCACCAGTATCTACTAAATCCTTTTCATTGTCATAATCACAAAGTATCTGTGTCATTTCTTGGTCAGTTAGCCAGTTTTTATACCGAGAAACTTTCTGTTTATTGGTTGACGCCATTTTATAGCTTGACTCTACTAATATTGAATAAACCCTTGTCAAAAAATCAACCTATGTGAAGGATTTGGTTGAAATATAATGAATAAAATTGCAAGTTCTTAAATAAGAAATAAAACTGCCAATTTCTATTTATAACACTCATTCCGTCAATAGCAGTAACACCTGCAACTCATGAAAGAAATAAGAAAAAATACACAAAAATAAACAAACCTGTTGTTTGAAGGGAATAAAACTGCCAAGTTTTATTTATACAGCTCCTGCCATCTATTAAGTATAAGCAAGAACACAGTGTGCGAGCCCTGATCGTCAAAGTACGTCAAGGAGTTAGTTAAAAAAAACTCAATTTTAAATATTTTCATTATATTAAAATTGATTTTTTTTAAAAAATTCAAAAATTAGAATTTGGATTTGAGGTTCGAATGAAAATATAAGCTTTGTATCCAATAAATATAGTCTTAGACCCATCTCTAATAATTTCTATAGAATAAATACTTGATTTTGCATAATTTAATCGTTTATGTCTGCAGTGTTAAGGTAGGCCATTAAATCATTGGCTAGTTATCCTTGTCGATGATATTGATATGTTATTTAATACATATTGACACGTGAAATAAAATGAGATTGACCACACTTTTATGTTACAAGTGTAAATATCATCACCACCATCAACTGTTTCCAGCCTGTGGCCGGGTCAGTTTAGTAAAATGCCTCCATCCTATTCTTCGACCACTCTTCCTCCTTTACTTACTTCCATTCTTCTTCTCTCACCTGAACACTTTCTGTTATATTGTAGGTTAAATAATCTCTTATTGAATTGTTCTAGCTTCAGTCGTATCTGCATCAGCGTCGAGCGAAGCCTGTATTCCTGGCTCGCAATGTGCGACGATGGCGCCACCAAGGGGGCTCAGCCCCCAAGAAGAGGAGCGTGAGGGAGAAGAGTAGCGAGGAAGATTATAAGGAGAGCTCGGCCAGCCCGAAGGACAAGAACAGGTAGAGCTATTTGTGATTGTTATGGTTAGTTTTGATTATGTTACGCGCTCTTCAAAATGATTGCATGAGCCATGCTAGATTTGGGTATTTTCTGCCCTTAAGCGACTGATTTCATGTGAACAGTATTGATAGATAGTTTCAAATATTTTGTTAAAGATCATGATTTAACTTTAAAAATATGTATTTTATTATTGTTTATTCATGAAGTGTTAAAGTTATAATGTAAAAATGTTGATTATTTAACCAAAGTTAATGAGTTTTTTGGATATATTATATAATTTATGGTTGTGCAAAGCCTCGAAAACTTTGACCTCACTTTGAATATTTAAGTGTGATTGATTAGAGAAGATCTAATAAGAGGGCATATGGGGGAGTTGTCCTATAGGTGTGTAAGAGACCTGTTATGTAGAAGAGAAGTGCCCTTGAAGTGTAAGGACATGTTGTACAGGACGTAGTTTGTACCTATTGTATGTAGCAGAAACATGGACATTGAACGTAAGAGAGACTAGTAAAGTGCAGGCCATGGGAATAAAGTTTGTGAGGAGCATGTTAGCTGTCACGAGGAGAAACAGTATTAGGAATGACGTTATCCAGGAAAGAGTGGGGGTACAGGGAGTACATGTTAGTAGCGGTTGATGATGAAAAGGAAATATTCCATCTTATGTCTTTCTATCCCTTTTTCCGGTACCTTATATATAAATTACCTCCAAAAGTAAAAAGTTTTTTTTCTTTGAAGAGTTATTTATTCCTTGGTGTATTTGAATGAGCATGTTTGTTTAGCAAATGAGTGCCTTTTTAATTTCAGCAGTTCTGATGAGGAGAAGAGCCCAATGTGTGATGGAGCCAAACCATGTCTGAACAACATGGACGTGGGCGACAAGGCGCAATGCCACTTTGACATCAATTCATATCCAACGGTGTTTGTCGTGAAAAAGGAGGATATTCTGTACAAAAGACAGGCTTTACCAAAGGCTCGACAGGTTAGATATATAGATAACTCTTTAGTTTTACTATCAAAAATTAATATATAAAACTCAAAACTTATAGAGAATAATTTTCTGGTGCCATTATCCTTAAAGAGATTGGAATTTTTCTGGTGCATTTTGATTGACGCTTTATCTCTCAAAGTTCAGAAAGTTCCAGACTGTTTTAAGTCTTGTATTTTACTAAAATCTCAGAAAAACTTCATGTTGCTCCAATGTATTGTAACCAAAAAATAATGCACTAATTTGTTATTGGTTCTACAGCCAAGCAACAAACTCCACAATTATTTACATTAGAGATGTCATGATACCTGTTTTTCTCAATTCTGAATCTTGAAAATTTCCTTTTTCATTATTTTTCCAAGCATCATTGTATAGAAAATCTAACATGCCTGATACCCTTCTTCCCCCTCAATGCGAATCTTTAACTCGACCATTTCAACATATGAGCGCTTGAAACTATAATCTCACAATCTTACAGATATTTAGACCTATTAAAAACACTAAAAGTCTTCAAAACTAAAATTTCAAATAAACTCAAAATTAATTCAATAAATAGCAGATTTTTTAATGGAAAGAACACATTTCACACGTTACAAAAAATTTTAAATCGTCCACCATAACTGATCCTATGCATGTTAGCTCGCCAGAAATTAGTGATGAAGTTTTGGCAACGACATATATTGACTAATATATTGAATTAAAATAAATATAAAGTTTTTTCTCCATTTTTATTAACTATGTCTATTTTTGTTCTATTTTTTTATTAAACTTGTCTTATTCAAAGAGCTAAATAAAACATTAAAATTGAAAAGCGACAGCGAATATAATTACAGGAGAGCGGCCATTTTAATTTGGTAGAAATATCGTAACTTTTGATATACACGTGATATATCAATTAATGATATATATTGATATATTACTGTAAATTGCCATTCTAGTCTACTTATTGTATATCAATTGTTTGTTTAGAATCGATTCATATATTCTGACAGTCTCACTTAACTTTTACTTTAATAAAAGTGTCAACATTGTTAAGTTTTTACCTCTTGATACTGTCATAATGTCAAGTCGTATTATATTCGAGGCCATTTATTTTTCATGTAGAACACCTCAAAATGTTAGGGTCGTATTATATTCGGACCATAACAGTATATTAACAATTTGCCGGTATTTAAGTGAAACGGCAACTAAATTAATATGAAAGATAATCGATTATTACCTATTTTGAATGTTGCTGTTTTGTTTAGTTGCCAGTTTTATTAAGAACTAATAATCGAGTAGCAAGAATCGTAATATTAAGATTGATTCTTGATTCTTTCGATACCAGTAAGAATCGAGGGTAATGAGAAATCGAGTTTGATAGCCCCAATTTATATTGGTAGAATTGTTTCATTAGTGCTCGACACAATCTGTTCATCCTTTTATTTAGACCTGGATTGGTTAGTAAACAGTGAAATTACACTCATTAAAGTTGGTGTTCTCATTTAAAAACCATTAAGAAAATTTAATCCAAACACTGATTTCTAAATTTATATCATTTCCTATGATACTTTACTGGTTTCCTCATTTAGAAAGTTGTGTTGCACGTTTGTGAAGTGTGTTCTTCTTTTCATTACAAAAGGCTCTTTTTCTTTCTTTTTTTCCCCCTCCAATTCTCCTGTACTTCTTACATATAACAAAGCTGTGGAATTGGAATGCCAAGCCTTCGACTCGTATTTTTTATACTGTTTGACTTCTTCATAAATGGTTAATTTATATTAATTAGAAATAACAATCTTGCTGCAGTAAAATGCTCCACTACAGATGACTTTATGGGAAGGTACTTTGACATTGTGAATGTATTTTTAAATAAATTTCACAATTCAAATCACAAATTTTGGTCCTGAATAGTAAAAAAAATAGTATAAAATACTGTTATATTATATAAGTTTTTATTTTGAAGTCTTGATTCAGTACATTTTTACTGACTCCGCCTAAAAAAAAATTACCAACTCTGCTTAAAATTGCTTCAGACTCCACAGCCCTCATATTTAACAAAATGATTACTAAATGAGTAACATAATTTTAAAATAGTTTAGATTGTGTTTAAATGATTGCATAGTATTAACCACCTAAAGTGCGTATTGCTAAGTTTGGTTTGAACATCTTATTTCAGTCTCACTCAAGTGTGTCGCTGCGGCTGAGCAGCAAGTTTCGGGAATGGCACTTGGCGTGGGCGGCAGCGAATGTGTTGGATGTGCAACAGAAGTCTTGTGTGGATTGGTTAATGGGGCAGGGGGAGGAAATGATGCCTAACCGGACGTATGTGTTAACAGACAACGACCTCTCGCGGGCACCTTATTGTACGTACAATCGCTACAAGGTTGAGTTAAGTGTGCAGCCGAGTGAACAGTGAGGGGATAGAGAAATTTTCCAGCCAAATAGAGGAACATCAACTTTTAGGGTTGCAATAATATTCAGTATCAATCATATCAAGCATCATTATGTACACTGCATTTGTACACATCGAATCTTAAAATCTAAAAACAATTAATAAGGCAATAATTATTTTTTAAATGTATAGTTTTTGTTTTGTTTAGGGCTATGTCTTTCTTTCACTAAACTATATGCTGCAACCTTTGTTCTGGTTCTGTTTTTATATTGTGTTTGACAATCCTTTTTATAAGTTGATGTTTTTCCTTCTGACTGGAAATTGCATTACAAAATTCGCCTTTTCAAAAAACTGCTTTTTGGATTTCGACAAAAACCATAAGCAAACGTTGAAAAGTGTGTCAGTGCTGTGATTTATTTAGTGCACATTTATAATTCTGAAATGCCATTAAAAATGTGCATTTTAAAAAATTGGCGGTTTGGAAATAAAAAGTAATTGTATTTTTTATTGAAATAAAATTGTAATTTACTACGAAAAATTATTTTCATACTTAAAAAGGCCACTATGTAGTTTGGTGGGGATGATTATTGATAGTTGCACCAGGACAATCGGTGAAGGAGTGTTTTTACATAAACTAAGAAAGAAAGGACTCCGTGGCTCTACATTTAGATCTGAAATTTCCGATTGCAATAATTAAACCAGCAAGTTTCTCTGCCATAAAAAAAAAAACAAGATTGCCAGAAGAAAAGGACCTTTATATATGTATATAGAGTATACAATTAAACTTGTACATTTAAATTGTAATATAGTTAAATTTTATATGTATATACAAAAGTATAATTATGTAAATGTCTTTTATTATTTTTTGTACTTACACTTTGAGCAAAATGTTAAAGATCTTGAAACTTTGTTTGTCTTGTGTCATAACTTGAGAAAACTAATTTGGAAGTCGGTTCTGTTAGGAAATTAAAGCAGGAATGCACAATAATTACTAATTGCCTTGGAGTATCGACAAATCCCGATTTCACTGTAAATAATCATTGTATTAAAGTAACAAAATAAATGTAAAATATTTATTAATGCTACACGAAATGCCACGCTAGATATTATAGATACATTTATTAGTGACTCAAAGAAAGCTGCAGTACAAATTAAATTATACCATGTGTCATGGTGTTTTTAAATGTATTCATTTGTCTTCTTGTGGTTAAAAGAATGCATTTGGTTATAATTTTTACTGATTATTTATTTTTAAAAACTCATTGTAGTTTTTAATCAATTAGATTAAAACTGATGTAATTAAATATTTGTAATTATACATTAGCAAAGAAATATGCTTCTCTTTTTCCAATATTTTTTCTTAAATTACCTCGTTTTAACTTTTTATCTTAGTGGTTAATTATGTTTGGAGATAGCTTGCATCAACATTAAAACTCGTTCTTAATTATAATTTTGTATACAAGCTGATTTTATTAAATCAAGCCTTTTTTTAAAAGTGTAGAGGCCACACACTTTATAATTTATTTTAACATTTAGGGTGGTATGCAAGAACAATGCTAAGCAAGGCTAAACTATCAATCAAGCAGAAGTAAAGTTGAAGAAAAATCTGAAGTCTCGTAAAGTTAAACTTAAACTGATTCTAAAATAAAAAAATTGTTAAAACAACAGAAAAGGTGAGGAACACCATTTTCAGCTCAACTAACTTTATTGCGCCATTCCTTGAAATTGAGCCAGACAATCGTCCTAGCAAGCAAATCCACGCGTCTTTGACTTTACTAGTACGGGGGCTTGCTTAATCTTGATCCTGCATACAACTCCTTTTTATGTGTGTGTGGAGAAAGGGGGCACACTATTGTCAATTATTATTTCATAGATTTAAAACAATTACAATATTTTAGCTATCTTAAAAACCAACTTTTTAATATGTCTATTAATTATATACTTGGGATTGTATGCTCTAATCCTTCTTTTCCAAAATTTTAAATTGGTATTTAAGAACTTATTACTGCTTATTGGTGGTCCAGCCCCAACAAAATTAAAGAAAAAAAAAAGTAGCCAGACCTTGGACCATTTATTTATTTAACACACTTAAATATAATAAAATGTTAACATTTAGGTATTACTTTTATTTTCTATTAATTTATTATATTCCTTCTTCTCATGTAAATGATTTTTTCCGAGATTTGAAGGTTAAATTAAGATTCAAATTAATAAAATAGTGGATTTGACCCATTTTTAATAATAAAGGGTGGGGCAGAAATTGTCACCACATTTAATAACACTAGATTTTACTATATCGACTATTAAATGCTCCAAATTAAACTTAAAATAATAAAATATTGATAATGTTTTTAAATACCCTTGAATTAATAAAAACAAAATTAACTTCCTTAAGAAGGCCATCATTATATTCAATACTCAATATCTCAAAACTTTACATGACTTTATGCAATATGTTTTGTTGAATTGCTTCAATTTTCACCACAATAATTCTTTAAGTTCCTGAAATTGTTTTTGGGTGAGTCGCGTAAACATGCCCCACAAGAAAAAGTCTGGTGAGCATTGTGGCAAGGCGATGTCCTCAAATTGTGAAATGAGGTGCCTATCCTATTCTGCGATGCCCCTCCATTGATGTTCAGGCTGTGGGGGCCATTGCTCTTATCTTGCTGGAATCACAGGTTGTCTGTGTCCATGCCCTCACGTTGCATTTCAGGGGTAGGAAAGGTCAATCAACTATGGAGATGCTCTACAAATATTTCCTCGTTTCATGATTTGATTTGGTGACATCGCCTGGCCACAATGTTCTCCAGACTTGATCTTGTGGGGCATGTTAACGCAAATCACTCAAGAATAATTCAGGAACTTAAAAGAAATAATTTTTATGGAAGTTGAAGCATTTCAACAAAAGAAAACATTGCACAAAATCATGTTAAGTTTCAAGGAGCGAATACAACAATGTATTGCATATAATGGTGGCCTTCTTAAGGACATTGTTTTATAAAATAAAAAATTAAAGACTATGTAGAAAATTGTCAATCTTTTGTTATTGTTTTAAGTTTAGTTTAATTTGAAGAATTTTTTTAGTTAAAATAGTAAAGATATGTTATTGAATGTAGCAATTTCTGCCCCGTCCTGTATATACCATTAATTTAAATATGAAAAATCCCACCCCCAGAAAATGTTTTATTACTATGAACTTAGTTTTATTAAAAATTCTCAAAATAATTAAAATGTGGTTAGTTGTGTCTATACAGTTTTTGTTATAGTTGAATTGTTTCCCTTATATTACAAACCTAGAAGTTGGCTAAAGTTACTAAACCAAGTGCACAGCTTTTTAACGCAACCACATAGTTTTAAAAATATTTTCAATTCATTTAACAAAGCTACACTATTCTAAAATAAGTGGATTGAAAGTGTTGTGTTTTTCAAACCTATTGTAAACTTTTCTAAATTTTGAGGAATAATTTTTGTATAGGATTAGGTAGAAAATAGTACAGTAAATTATAGAAATCAATATTACATAAGATGATTTAAGTCATAAAAAGAGAAGCGGAGTCCACAGTACACCGTTGCCACTGGACAGAGGTAAATTTAGTTTGATGAAAGTTAACAATGGTTTAAGAATGGAAATTCTTAAGGCAATTCATGAAAAATAAACATTATTTTCCATCCTATCTCCAAATTACAGTATAGTCTCATAAACTTTTTAAGAAAAACTTATTTTCATTTTTGTGGCCAAAAATATACATGAAAGAAGGGACAGAAAAGAGATTTTTCTTTCCCCCATATATAGTATTAGATCTCTCTTACCTGCCTTGTATAGTATTAGATCTCTCTTCCTCGCTTGCCTTGTATAGTATTAGATCTCTCTTCCTCACCTGCCTTGTATAGTATTAGATCTCCTTATCCCGCCTGCCTTGTATATATCAGATCTTACTCCCACCCACCTTCTTCTATCCCCCCCCCATATTAGTTTTAAAGTCTTGTTGGGTTGGTAGTTCATCTTAAAAAAAATTGTTTATTAGTGGTTTAGCATGATATGACTTGGCTAAGTTTGCTGGCTTTTTTTTAAATTTAATCATGATTTAGCATAGTTTTCCATTTCAAATAATAACCTGCTTCGATGTCTGCATGGTCTAACACCCTACTCTCAAAGTAGACTAGACTGCCGATGATGGGAAGATCGAGGTTTGAATCTGTCAGGTATATTGAAGGTGCTTTTCCACTTCCCACACACAAATGTGGGTACACGTTCTCTAAATATAACTCCTAATTCCTCAAACCATTAGCGTAATTAGTACATAAGTGTTTAACCCAAACAGGTAATAAGACGCAATGATAAAAAAAAGTTATAAATATAATAGAATTTTTAAAAAGCCCTTTTTTTTTAATAAATAAACAAAAAAAATCTCAAATCGAAATACAAAGGCCTTTCATTGAACTCAAAATGCAATTTTCCAGGAACTACACAGATTCACAAAATTTGGGGGAAAATGACCATTTAGCTTTATGTAAAAAATAAAAGATCAAAATCACATTTTTTTTAAATAACTTCATTAACTGAAAATTAATTTATCGTTAAATTTCTTCGTTCTTAAAACATAATAGAAAAGACAAAGAAAATAGGAATGTTCACTGGTGCAAAACCTTCTAAAAAAAAGTTTTATTTGCTATGCTAATGTTCTATACCAAATATTTTAGATTTATACAATCGGCCTATTCAGACAAAATTAACAGGTCCGTTTATTTAACTTTAGATGAACCTTGAGTGACCCATTAAATTAAAATAAGTAAATAGCTCAATAATATATATTCTTATTGTATCATTGTAGTCCAATTAATTTCACTTGTAAGCAAGGTATTGATTAATTATACGTTGTTTAAATTATTTCCTAATAGGCTAAGTGAATATGAAATGAAAATACGACTATAAATATGAAGTTTCCACTATAGTTGACATTAAGTTCTGGTAATCAAATGTAATACATTTTAATTAATTGAAAGGAACACCTAAGAATAAGTTATAAAGAGGTTTAAATGAATAAAGAAAATCAAGTAAATACTTATGCAGTAAAACGGGAGCAGGCAAAGTGATAGACAACAAAGTGGTCGACACGAGAGGACAAAGTGGTAGACAGCCAACTGCTAGACAC
>CABFWB010002219.1:72437-85017 GCA_902151455.1 Timema bartmani | reverse complement strand
CCCCCTCTCACCCCACACACCCCTTTCTACCAACTCTCCTTTCCTTGGTAGTCTGTAGTTTTCCGCGCTCCAAACCCATTCACTAGAGTTGCGTTTTAGGGGTAGGGGGAGGTAGGGGAGGGATATGCTTCGTTAGGAATTCAGCTCTCTCCCTCCCCCACCCACGTGTGTTAAACGTGTTGTCGACGCGAGGTGAGTTAACGATAGAAAGGGTATGTGGGTGCTCCCGTCCAAATGACACATCCGGAAACTAGAAAGGTTTAGGAGGTATAAAAGTTTAAACCCTTTCACTTAATAGAACCAATTGATCTTTTAATTGTTTCTTTCTATGTTAGTTTATTATTCGATTCTAAGGAAGTTCATTTGCTTTTAAGGTAATTCAACGGTTAAAAATTGTGTTGTACAATTCTACCAAGTATATAATAAAGTATAAATACTGATTAATTGATTTCGAATAAGTATATTACAGTTCACGAATTATAAAGAGGTCATACTTGATATTTTATGCTTTTCATTTACCATTGTTAAGGTAAAGTAATTATTAATTTATGGAGATGAAATTTAATATAACTAGACATTCATATGAGATGTACACAATGAAATATTTATGATTTCAAAGAAAAATTATTCTTAATATATAAGCAGTTTAAAAGTGATTCGATTCCCGGTCGGGTGTCCTGAGGGTGATTTTTCTTAGATGGTTTTCCACTCTCTTTCTCTCTCTCTCTCTCCACGCAAATGCGGGTTAATTTCCTTTAAATTCAACCTTACTCATCCCTAACTCATTAGGATAATGGGTACATAAGCCTATACCCGAATGGGTAGTAATACGGGGTTCTAAAAAAATTCTACGGTACTCTTGATTGCATGCATCACATACCAATCAATTTTGTGATACAGTCGGCTAGGAATCTTAAATTTACACAAACACTATTGCTCGTAGATCATTTCTGATTAAAAATTAATAGAGATAAATAGTTAGTAGAAGTTCCTAATACAGAATATTGTTTAAATATTAAACTATATATTTGTATAAAAACTGTATTTAAAATGTAGTTTTTGACCATTTTAGACACAGATAAACATTGTACACGAATCTTTAATCTGTCTTATTAGGGACATACTGTAGTTATTAACAAGAAACTTAGTCGCTTTGTCTCCCATCGTCACAGTGGAAAATTTAGAGCAATTGTTCAAATACGAACGCACTGCACATATTTCTGGCATATTTTGGTCTTTTATTTGCCCTTTTACTCCCATTCCTCGTGCGATCCAAGAGTTGAGTTGGGCCTGCTATGATGCACATAGGGATGGGGTATCTAAAGAAAAGTATTGATACTGTATTCATTAAAAGTATCGGATGAAAATAATCGATACCGTATTAGTATCTAAAGAAAAGAATCAATACTGTATTCATTAAAAGTATCGGATGAAAATACTCGATACCGTACTAGTATCGAAAGAAAAGTATCAATTCTGTGTTCATTAAAACTATCGGAAGAAAAACATCGATACCATGCTAGTATCTAAAGAAAAGTATCGATATTGTATTCATTAAAATTATCGGATGAAAAATATCGATACCGTACTAGTGTCGAAAGAAAAGTATCAATACTGTATTCATTAAAAGTATCGGATGAAAAATATCGATACCGTACTAGTATCGAAAGAAAAGTATCGATACTGTATTCATTAAAAGTATCGGATAAAAAATATCGATACCGTACTAGTATCGAAAGAAAAGTATCGATACTGTATTCATTAAAAGTATCAAATGAAAAATATCGATACCGTACTAGTATCAAAAGAAAAGTATCGATAACAGTAAGTATCGGTATCGAAACGCACATAAACTTTTCTGCTTCGTATGCTTGGGGCACTCTAAGAGTTGACTACAAAAGCTTATTTTGTTTATTTTGTGACTACCGTACTCATTGATAAAAGGGTAGTAGACTGGTTGTCACTCACCCCCATTACGTCGCAAGGTCGGGCATCAGTCTGTATTGATAAATAAAGATGAAAGAACAGCTATGAATTATGACGAGCTAAAAGATATTGAATTCTATAGTTGCTTCTTGCTTGTCATGCAGTAAATGAGTGCGAATTCTCAGTCCTCCCTAGTAAACATATAATCCCATCATTAGTGAAGATAACAAAAAAGTTGTTTCATTCGATACCGATCTGATACCGGAGTGTGAGTACTAATATCAGTAAAAGTATCGAGAAAAAAAGTATCGAGCAAAAAATACTCTAGTATCGAAAGGAAAATATCGATATTAGTACAGTATCGATACTTTTTTTCACACCCCTAGATGCGCACTCTTAAACCTACTCAGCACAATCAACTCGAGTCACAAACCCACCTCCCACTTCTTGAGTGAGCTTATGAATCGCTACTCATTTCAAAGATTTCCTCTCATGTATAGCTATTCGTGCCCCGCAGATATGCCCGTCATTAAATTGTGTATTCATGACAAGACCCCCTCCGAGCTACACTTCCCTCCTTTTCATCATCCCCCGACCGTCTTTAACCTTGTTTCCGCCCCTCTTTGTCTTCCACACATTCCCTCTCTCTCTCGCTCGCCCACACAGTAACGTCAAGTTCACGGGATGCTAAGAAGCATAAACTTAAAGGATATACTAATGATGGGGATGGTTTTGCATTCTATTGAAGCCTCGTGTCAATGCGTAGATCTTCCAAACCAACCGGGCAATTTTTTACTATTATTAAACTGTCAGGTTTGCTGGCGATGAGGAACTTTGTTTTCGAATCCCAGTTGGGTGCATCTAGATAATTTTGTTTTTAAATATATTTATACTCTATCTTTATATATATATATATATATAAAGATAGAGAGAGAGAGAGAGATAAACGTCATTGAATTTTTTTATTAATATGATTTTATTTTCTCTCTCTTCACACACACACATATATATTATATTTTATATATATGAGAGAAAAAAGATCATATGGATATATATATATATATATATACATGTATACATAAAGAGAGAAAAAATAAAATCATGAATAAGCTAAATACATTATATATATATATATATATATATATATATATATATATATATATAGAGAGAGAGAGAGAGAGAGAGAGAGAGAGAGAGAGAGATAAACGTCATTGAATTTTTTTATTAATATGATTTTATTTTCTCTCTCTTCACACACACACATATATATTATATTTTATATATATGAGAGAAAAAAGATCATATGGATATATATATATATATATATACATGTATACATAAAGAGAGAAAAAATAAAATCATGAATAAGCTAAATACATTATATATATATATATATATATATATATATATATATATATAGAGAGAGAGAGAGAGAGAGAGAGAGAGAGTTAAAAATAAAATCATCTGTATAAATAAACTTCATGGCGTCAGCCCGCAATCTAGCTTTACCGATCGAGCGGCCACTGTCTGCTGGCGAAGATAGAGCCAGCTTCTGCGTATAGGGGGTATCATATGGTCAGCATAGCGAATCCTCCAGCCATTAATCTCAGTTTTCGAGACCGGTGGTGCTACCTATTTATTCCAATAGCTCTTCATATGTCCTCACGAGGACTGACTCTGACCCAGTTCCAGATCTACTACTTCACAGATAATTATGTTTCACTATACCCAGCCAGGATTCGAACTCCAAGCTCTCTTGTTAATGACAAACCAAGCAATATAAGACTAACACTATCGTTGTGTAGAGAGAATATAGACTGTATCTATGAGATATTTTAAAAACTTAACACCTAAGCAGGTGATCGGAGGCAAAATAAATCCAGGTGCATATAATGACTGTGAGACTGATCCAACAACTTGGTTGGTATTTTATGTCTGTTATGGATGATTTTCACATTATTTTTAAATGAAAGCTTTATTTAAAAATAATTTAAATCATATATTTATATATATATATATATGTATATATATTTAAATCATATTTATATATATATATATATATGTAAAATAACCAAATTAAATACTATCACCTGCTTCGGTGGACGCAAGTTCTAACGCGCTACTTTTGTGTCAGACTAGACTGCCGATGACGGGGAGATCGAGGTTCGAATTTCAGTCTGGTGTACTGAGGGTGGTTTTTCAAAAATAGCTTTTCAAGCTCCCTCCATGAAATTTGTGGGTACATCTCATCTAAATATTAGCTTACTAATCCTTAAAACCATTAGAGTAATTATCATGTTTGCATATAACCTTAACAGGTAGTAAGATGCGGTGATAATAATAATAATAATAATAATAAATAAATAAATAAACATTATGATGCAGTTCATTTATCGTTCATTTAACGTAAGAGTTTTCCAAGGGAGAAGTTGGAAGTTACGTAAGTTTTTAAAGTGAAAGGTACCACGTGTTCCTGCAATCATGTTGCGAGCAACATCAATACAGTTTAGTACAATATAACCTTTTTAATTTGAGCTCCAAAGGATATCTAAAAACATTTGAAATAGTCAAAATTCGAATAAACCATTTTTAATAGTATCTAGCCTGCTGCTACACAATAAATCAATAACCTCAAAATATGCTACTTATTTTATATAATATGCTAAATAGAACGCACATGCACAATTTAAACGTAGTCTTCATGAAAAAACAAGAAAAATTTAAACACAAAATTTAAAAAACTTAGAAAAATCAACATACGAAAATGCAGACTTAAATCAGTTAATTAGGGCGTTACGTGATAACATTGTCACACAAAAGCGATTAAAGCAAACACACCCTATTCTAGTAAACTCATTCACCGCAGGTGCAGAATTCCCCGTTTTCGCTTTTATTATGGCGTCAATAACTAGCTTTATGCGACATTCTTGGCATATGGGGTGATTTAATAAAGATCGTTAAGCTAGGTTTGAAATGAGTACAAAGTCGATAACAATTAACAATTTATACTCTTTAAAATTCGAATCATCCAAATATTTCCTTTTAAAATTCGAGTTAGATGTTATTTTTTTACCATTGATTTAAATAGAAATTTCATGGTGTGTTCAAATTATCTCATATTTCGAATTAATCAATGTTGAATTAGCCAGATTCTACTGTAATTAATCTGTTTGCAGATTTGGTGTGCAGATGAATTCTTCGGTGTAATTCGTTTTTCCGCGTCTCGCTAGAACTAAAACGCCGTGGTCTCTTCTCACACTTTGTTTTTTATTTACAGTAAAGCTTCTATTGCAAACATTAAATCGGCCTTAAGAGCATTTGACGGTGAGATACTAAGATTTTTTTTGAGTTTGCAACATTTTGGCAGGGAATTTAATATAATATGCAGGGGTAAGGAGATTATCTTGGAAAAGTTAGCAGGCAGCAATGCCTCAGCCCATTCTAACACCAACTAGTTAAGGAAATCAACGTCCTCTTTACCTGGGTGTGTCATTAGTTGGGACTATCTGACCTTCTTCCTTGGCTGAGAATATTATGTTCTGCTGTTCTGTGTTGTATCTACGATCAGTCCAGTCAAAACAAGAAATTTCACTAAAGACGTTTCAAATGTATATTTTCAACGATCAATTGGATCACATTAATAAAATTAAGTAGTAGAGTTAAGTTAAAAGAAGATCATTTCTAAATAAAGGCATTGTGTACAACAAATTAAAGTAAATCAAATTAGTAGTGTATAAAAAGAACATTATTTATTATGTTAAAATGTATGTAACTTTATCACTTTTAAAACTGCTTACACCATAAAAATAATTTTTACTTGGATTTTATAAATATTTCAATGTACACACCTAACAAGAATATCTAGTTAAAATAAATTTAAGCCCATACCTAAACAATGGCAAGCAAAAAGTATTAAATAGTAAGTGTGACCCTTTATAACTCGTGAACTTTAATGATTTGAAATCATTTAACCACTATTTATTGTTTATAACTACACATTTCTTAAAATTATGCATTACCATTTTAATTGACGAATGACCTTAAACTGTTCAAGTTCCATTTTAGTGGATTAATTTGTTTTCGAACCATCCAAATTAATTGGTTTGTGTTTTGTTCGACTTTTTACGTTAAGTTACGCGAATCCTGATCGCTTAATGTGTTTCTTCACTTTCAGTGAATGTTAAGCGAATGCTTAATTAAGGTTAAGGTGTTATTGTAGTGAACACGAGAATTTGTCAGTATTTTTTCAGTTTTTATATTAAAAAAATTGCCAAAATAAATAAATGTTGCTTCTGTACAAACATAGAGGTTGATTTTCTTCACATGGTGATATCAACAGTTCTTGAAAATCTATCGAGGATGTCTTGGTATTTAATGGAAACTCTTTCTCTTCATTTAAAAAGTTTCTCATCTAAGGTTGCTAGGCTCATGACAGATATTCAACAACGGTAGAGAAAGGGGAGAAAATTAAAATCTGTTTTTACCGGAACAATATTATATTTATTTTGGCAAAATAAAAAGTTTTACTTTAAAAGCCGCAAAAACAATAACCTTTTATCGCGTCTCCTACACTACCACCTTAAGTAAACGTTATGTTTATCGTGATCCCGGCATTTAAAGCGCATTCAAGATATTGATAAACAAAAAAGTGATAAACTTGCATTTTCAACGCCACAGATATTCGGAAGTTATTTATAAGTATATTTATCAAAGGTGAAAACATGAACAATAATATTATTTTTTGAACATTAGAATTTGAGTATAAGATTTGTGTTACGTAACACTTTGATGTACCCCACCCTCCCCTCCCATGTAACAGCATGTAGACATTAGAGCTCACTCTTCCACCTCCCCTCAAAGCGTTACCTGGTTTATGGACGAGCCCTAACAAGTACGTCCCTTGAGAAACCAAACTAAAAGACTCACTTATAACTGTTCCTCCGAGCTTGTATCAGGCTCAGTACAAGGGACGTGGAGCTGCAATAAACACTGCATAATTTATCCCTCGTTCTAACACCAGGGAGGGTTGCCAAAGGGGGTTGGAAGGGAGAGGGGAAGGGAAGGGGTAGTACATTGGAGGCAAGACATGGGCTTCATTCTAAATATACGTCCCCTTGGCTGTATTCCAGTCGTCCTGTGAGAAGCCGGCGTTGAATCCCGTAGTGATCTCTACAAATTTTTACAATATCAGCGTACACGAAGAAGTAATTAAGAGAAACTAGCAGACCAGTGCGCAGATGGCACCATAATTATATGAAAATATAAAAATATATTTTATTTGATAAAGTCTTTGTCTGAACTTTAAATCAAAGGAAATAAAACCCGCTTCAGTTGGTCACGTGGTCTAACGCGCTTCTTTCACATTAGACTAGGCTGCCTATGACGCGGAGGTAGAGGTTAGAATCTCGGTCGAGTGTACTGAAGGTGGTTTTATCCAAAAATGGATTTACACACTCTCTCTTTTCAGGAAAATGCGGGTACTCTTCCTCAAAATAAAACCTTGCTAATCCATATAACTACTAACGCAATTAGTACATACGCGTATAACCCAAACGGTTAGTAAGACGTGCTGCTAAAAAAGAGGCTGAAGGTTTTATTCAAGGACAGGAAAGTGTGGAAAAAGTTTGTGAGGATATATTAAGTACGAAATCGTTTTTTTTTTAAAACTATATGCACAGTTTCTTGCCTACATCGCAAAGGAACGGAGTGATTAAGTATATATGTGTATATTTTTCTTTGGTGATCAAGCTGAACCGAAAACCAATTAATATTATATGCATCAGTACATTATATTTATAGATAATAACCGTTGTTAACGTGGTTTAAGACGTCGGTCTCTCAATATCTGTAACTTTCTTTTTTAATGTGCCCTGTGTACAATACGAATTGTTATAATTTTAAATTAGTAAATTAATGGAAAAAAAAAGATTTGAAGAGGACTTTAAACTTTGCACAATGAGCTAGGTTTATAATAGTCGAATAATACAATGACAGGGAGTAAGCATATTTTTGATGGCTCAGTAAATAAGCGGTCGGTACACTAAGTCAAGTGACTCGAGTTCAAATCCCTGACCTGTCATATTCCTCTTTACATAATCGCTCCATCGGAATGTCATATGAAAAAACGTGTTTGTTTAAATCCCCAACAGAACTGATAGAAGAGGAACGGTTAATGAAATCCAAACAACAATTAGAAAAACACATTGTAATTGCTAATTTTTCTGCCATAAAAAACTAAAAGAGAACGTGACGAATGATTCAATTACTTATGACCCCCTTCGGTGGCCGCATGGTCTTAAAAACTAATTTCACATTAGACTAGACTGCCGATTACGGGGAAATAGAAGTTCGAATCTCTTTTGAGTGTACTGAGAGTGGTTTTTCTAAAATGGTTTTCCACTCTCCCTACACGCAAATGTGGGTACGCTTCCCCTTAATATAACCTTCCTCATCCCTTAAAAACCATTAGCTTGATTAATACATAAGCGTACAAACCAAACGGGTAGTAAGACTCGGTGCTTAAAAAAGTACTTATGACGTAACTTTAAGTTATATTTCTCTGCCTCAAGAAAAAAGATAGTATGTGCAGACAAAGGCGTCAGTCTTGTTTTGTCTGGTTTGCTGATGATGAGATGGTTGGAATTCTAGACCCCGTCAGGAGTAGTGAGGGTAGTTTCCCCCGAGTCATTTCCCATTTTCACACCACGCAAATGTGGGTATAATTCCTATTAATTCTACCTCCCTCAGCCCTATTCAATTATTATGGTTAAATATATATTACTGAGATAAGTAGTAAATACACTATAGAAAAAAAACGCTAATGATCTTAAGAGGAGTAAGGTATAATTTAGAGGAAAATTTATCCACACTTGCTAAGAGGGATAGTGGTAAACCAATTGAAGGTTGCTGGGGGTAAAACGAGAGAAAGTTTAATTCTAACTCAAATTGGTTGGTGCTTCCGTCTGTTAGACAATCATGAGAACTTTTTAATGCACTTTAGATTATGGTTAAAAGAGGTCTTTGTCATATTTAAATTAATTTAAAAAATAATTTGTTGATATCTTTATGGTATTTAAGATATAAAAGTGTTTTTCCTGGAAAATGTCTCTAATATGACTTTCCTGCTTTTTCCCTTCTACTCTTCAATAAGAATAAACTACCCTAAATAAAAACATCCAAGACTCTGGCCTCAGCCTCCTCATAGCTGTCAAACCATACTATATTAGCTTGACACCTTAATCCTCGTGCCCACCGATGCGGATAAATAAACATACATACGAGGATTAAAAGAATACTTAAAAAAATAAAAATAAAATATAACTCCGCACGTTACCATTTTATCCAGCCATCTCCTTTCAAACCAACCAAGCTTCAAGGTGGAAAGTGGGGGAGGGGGAAGAGATAGGGGAGTAGCTTTCCAACGAAACAAGAAATAATGGCAACATAACTCACGTAATTAGTGTCCGCACTAATTCGAATTAGCCACGAAAGCCTTCGTCTGCTACACGAAGTAAAAACCAATCAATGTTTGGCTGCTGGCCAAAAATTCCTTGGCTCTCCTTAACCCCCTCCCCCTTCCCTTTGCCTCTTTTCTTCCCCTTTAATTTACCACCCTCCCCCTCCCCATCCCTCATCATTGTACGTAGCCTACTCTGCGTGATTCGCGAAGACAATTCAAGTCCTGGTGAAGGGAGACGGGGTTAGGGGTTGGGGAAACGGGGTTGGTTGACTTCGGAGCTTTATCCTGCCCCTACCCTCGCGTGTCATGCTGCCGGCGGGAGCCGTCCCTTAGTTCACGATAAAAGGCATAACCGCTGAAAAAATATTTAATCACAATTTAAGGTTGAGTGACACTGCCTAGCTCTCTTAAGATATTGGGTCTACCCTATTATATATTAAAAGCACCTTCCTCCTATTTTTTATAAATAGGCGTAGGGATATTCTGTCCAAATATATATACACTCATGTAAATAATTAAAATAAAATTGATAAATAGTATGGATTTCAAAACAAACTAACTAGACTTCAATATGTATCATCTAACACACTGAATGAAAATATAAATACAGTAGATCATCGATAGTAATTCGGACGTCAAAAGTCTGGATCGTCGATAATCCGGATCGCCAAAAAAAATCTTTTTCACTGTCGATTTTTACCTTTTATGTACCTTCAAAATTTGTGGTATTTATCAACAAAAAAACTATGTTCAAGTTCGTTTTTTGAATAAAATTAAAATGTCTCTACCTTAACATTGAGTACTCGTAAATGTCTTCTCTATGCATATTTTTATTTTTGGTATAGGTATTGTATTTTAGAAAATCCAGACTGGATTGATCATCAATTTAGTCCAAACTATCGACGCTCTACTGTTTATGAAAAATTAACAAAGTTGAGGCCAGACGAAAAAAAACCTTGCGTCCAAAAATTGCACTTTCAATGAAGTCACAGTTGACAGTATATAAGTAGAAACAACAGGGCCCACCAACCTAGCTTAAATTTGGGTTTTTGAACTATGTTGTGATAGTGGTCGTCGATATACCTAGGCAGTGTGGTATTAAAGTTTAGGTCAACTAGCCACGGGCCAAGAGCGGCATTTAAGAGGTGCCAGAATTCTACGTGATAAAGAAGCAAACAGAAAGAGAGAACAAATTATTTAATTACTAATGCCGCTTGAATATTTGAAATATATCCTGAGTTGGTGAAACATCCCATTTAGTCGTCTGACACTTGGTTTAAAGCTTGACCTTTGCCCCCTTACGCTACTCGTTCACGCTTTGTTACCTCACAACAACCCCATTCATCGATCATAGCTTATCCTTTGTTACCTTAAACTCACTTATCAACCTTCGTTATCCCACCTTTTGAACTCTCAAGGGTATTGCTTATTCTTTGATGCCTCACACGCACCGATCGCCCTTTGTTATATCACAATAACCGCCCATCCTTTGTATTCTCACGCTCACGGCTTGTCCTTTGTTACCTTACTCTTACTGATTGTCCTTTGTTATCTCACAGCTATCGCCAACCTTTTGTATTCTCACGCTCATCATTTATCCTTTGTTGGGCTCACTCTCACTCTTTGTAACCTTTTTACGCTTAACACTTGGTTAGCACCATGAATCAGTAGAAATATCTCGCATCCTTTCCAAATAACCCCCCCTAAGAGTAAGCTAAGTTTGTATCGAGGAGATGTGCAAACGTGACTTTTATGTTCAGAGTCCTAACTTGTAGTCGAGGATGGTTATGTTGTGTGTCAAGTCACAGATATGAACTGAAAACTAACATTTTGGAACCAGTCTTCTCAAATAATGAAATTGTGTGTTTCATCAAAACAGTTAAATTATATAAATTAATTATCATAATGCCTATAAATTATTTATGAAAAAAGAATATTTACCACGTCATTTTAAACCCCTTAATTAAATTAGAGAGAGCAGAACTTTTTAAATTTGTAGAAATATTTTAGACTTTTTCATTTTTTAGGTTGTGAAGGTCAGACACCAAATTCGTTTTCGAGGAGGTGAATTAAGAGGGGGAGGCACTCACTTAGGGCCTAAATACTGTACAAAACCTGACCTGGGTTGTTAGGAAACAAATAGAAAAGGTTTTAGTTCTGTAAGAGTAGTTCTGTGCACTAATGCCTAGTTTCTAAAATCTCATGTTGAACACGCTAATTCAAAGGTTTTCAACTCGTGGCCAGCGGTAACTTTTTTTGCGGATCCCTGGCTCTTGAAAATTATAAAATCATTTCAAGAGAAAAAAAATGACAAATACAAAATATATATTATGTGATATAATCAACCAATAAAATAAATATTTATTTTATTTACGTATTTTACGTTATTTTACTAACAATTTTTGCTTTTTACGTGAAGAAAAGTATTACGTTTTTATACAAATGTACTTTGAACCGGGAAATGACAACTATAGTAGACAAGATAAAATCTCTCTACCTCATGCTATGAAACAACAGAGAACATACTTCACAAGAAATCTGAAACTTCACCTGTCGTAGAGAGGCCTAATCCCTAGTGTGAGTATAAGTGTATAACAGTGAACTAATACGAATATTTGAATATGTGTTCAATCCAAATATTGTCGGTACAGTATTGCGGCCCGCGAGCCAAAAAGAGACTGAAACTTTGGCGCTTGGACATAAAAAGGTTGAAGACCCGTGCGCTAATTAATCAAATTATTCAAGGGTGGTACCTACTTTAAGGAAAATGGAATATCATTTTGGGAAAAACCTCTCTCAGCACACCCAACCAAGATTCGAAACTCAATCTCCCCGTCATATGCAGTCTAGTCTACTGCGAGAGTAGCGCGTTAGACCTAGTGGCCACCTAAGCGGGTAGTATTAAAAGTTAAAATGTTTAGTCTGTTTCTGAGGAAAGCTTGCTTGATCTATATTTAAAATAAATATTTTTTTCTCTCTGAGCTGCGTTATTTCACCTGTAATGTCGTTTAAAATGGAATAAGTTCACATTTTCAATGGGTTTTTTTAATGATAAAACTCCAAACTGACGTTTTTAGATCCAATAGGATTTTCACTTTTATTTTGGCATCAACTATATTTTGAAATATCAAATCCCTTTTCAGATAATGCGAGACATTTGAATGGGTCCGGTAGATGGACGCGAGTTAAGGCAGT
>CABFWB010002219.1:47809-63341 GCA_902151455.1 Timema bartmani | reverse complement strand
CCCCCCCCAGTTCACCCGACCGAGATTCGAACCTCGATCTCCCCGTCCTCGGCAGTCGAGCTCAACACGACTAGCGCGTTAGCCAACTACACCACCGAGGTGGGTGTGCATTTTTTAAAAGGCTTTTCCTATGAGAGGGTTGGGGTGATGATAAATTGTAAAAATATTTTAATGTGCAACAGATAAAATGTAAAACTCTAGAGAGCGTAGTCTTAAATCTAACATAAAGACTAAAATAATATTCATTCAATCACTAGAGTATCCTTCGAGCAAGAGAACAATGATGGCCAAAAGACGATGTCAGTAAAACTATAAATCAAACATCTGTTATTTATTTCCCACAAGCACTCAGAACCATTTTCATTAAAACTTCAGTCGAAAATCATTCATACTCAATTTAACTTCTACTACACCCCCAACCCCTTAGCCATCAACATTTTCTTCCTCTCGTTTTTGAAGCATCATTCCCTCAAGAAGTTTCCCCCCAAGCCACGCATCACCGGCACACGCACACACACACACACACACACACACAACACACAAAGTTGGAGACCATTCATCTTGTGGCTGTTCTCCGTTCATCTTGACCTTACTATCAAACTCTGTAATTCGTGAAGGTAAACCACCTTATCTCCAACATTACAAACCAATGGTTTTCGAATTATGATCCCTCCCCCCCTCAGCCCGCGCCCACTCAGAAAACCGTAGTGAGATTAAATTAGTAAATTGAATAGTCATGAAGAAATGGAATATCTCTTAAGATATATAAACGTCAGTTTCATCAAACGACATTTCTCTTTTGTTCTTATTTATTAATCTGCATGCATATTTATATAAAGAAATAGCCATGGCCTTTATAAAAATGGTGAAAATAGGTTTTTAAAAGATTTTATATAAAAGAACTAAAACAATAATTAAGACTTTTTCACTTTAAAATTTTTTTTAAATGTGTTATTTTAACTAACTATAATTGTTTATCATAAAATATTATGTTAATTATTGCATATTATAATTTATACGTACAAAAAGATCCATGCTTAAAGGGTGAAAAAAAGTGATAAATACTGCCAAAATTCATGTAGCCCTTTCTTCCCACCACCCCTCTTGTCAACCCTTTTTCTAAAATCATAAAAAACAGTGGCCGCACGGTCCAAGGCGTCCCTCTCGCAATAGACTAGACTAGACTACTGATATCAAGGAGATTGGAGTTAGAATCCCGGTTGGTTGTTCTGAGGGTGGTTTTCCCTTAATAGTTTTACACTCTCCCTACACACAAATGCGGGAACACTTCTTCTAAATTCAACCTTACTCGTCCCTAGCTCATTAGAGTAATTAGTACCTATGTGTATAACCTGAACAGGTAGTAAAATGCGGTGCTAAAAAAAATCACAACTAAGTTATTCAATTTCTTCGCCTAATAAACCATTTACGTTGCAAACCCAAAAATATTTCGTTGATTATATTAAAATATTTTCTCGTAATTATTAAGTTGCCTTAAATCACCTTATTTAAATATTTATATCAATAAATGTATGTAAATACATACATACTTTTCCATCCCCTCTGTATAAAAATCAACATTCCAACTCTTAAAATACACCCAAAACATATCTCCAGATGTTTCGTTTATGAAAATATTCCAAAGCACTTAAGATTCCCTTTCTTACCCAAGTTCAAAATTTTGTGTCTCCCCAATTTGACCTCCAATCTCCCTTCGTCTAAGCTTTCATCCCGAGACCAAGATGACAGCAACTATTGTCGAAGTTTAGCACAAGTGTCATGAACAGAAATACCCCCTCCCCTTCCCCCCCCCTCAGCATATTCCCCTCTCTCTCCCACTCGTTCTCGGTCCAAGACTGGGATGGTTTTGTCCATTGACACGGAAAAGTAGCTCCTTTATTCTTCTTTTCTTTTTTTCTTTTTTTTTTACCCTACCACTTTCTCTTTCTCTCCTAGGTCACATCCTAGTAAAATGGAGGATTTAGTTTGCGAGAGAAGGATACATACAACTTGAACTAACTTTACTAGTAGAAACTTGGAGAATGCTTGGTCTTTCTCTTATCATCTCACCCTCCTCTTTTCAGTTAGTGGTGGTTGACTCTAAAGAAACTTCACCGCCAGAACATTATCTTAAAATTATAGTTGAGTCTTTCTTGAGTTTACTTTAGTTCGGAGAACCAAATAATATGTTGCACTTGAAATGAGACCCCAAGTTTTAACTGGGCCATGATTTACGTGGCTTGAATTGTTCTGTTGGGTCTAAAGAAACGAAGACGGTGCTTTTTTTACACACAAAAAAAAGTTGTGAGATTAATAATTAAACTTTAGTTAAATAAAAGAGTAAATTTAAAAAAAATTGATAAGATTGATTTTCTTTAGCATTAAATTTTTATCGTAGTCTTTTTTTTTTTAACTGTGTCCATTGTGTCACTGTGCTCCCGATTTTTAAAATCAGGACTCAAAATTATTCTCCTCTATCTTAGTTTTAGTAATGTTTTGATTGATCTATTTTATTAGATATCAATTTTAAAGTATCTCTCACTCATAATCTTCATGGCGTCATCCCGCAATCGATTCATACCAACTGAATGGCTGGTGTTTGTTGGCGAATCGAGTGCTAACATCTACTAATAGAGGTTGTAATATGGTCAGCACAATGAACCCTTTGTCCGTTAGTCTCAGTTTTCTATACTGGAGCCTCTACTTCTTTATTCAAGTAGCTCCTAAATAATCCTCACGAGGCTGAATTAGCTCCGTTCCAGACCCACTGCTTCACAGAAAAAATCTGGAAGCGTTCGGGATCGAACCCGGGACATCTGGAGCTGTATCCAGAAACATTGACTAATATACCATAGAGGCGGCCTCTCAAATTGCATTAAAGTAATTCTGTAATTAATAAAGGGACGACACATTTCATCAAGTTTTGACTCATAGAGTTTGAAATGTATGAATTCGAATGTCAAAACTTGTGTGTACACTAGCTATGTTTGTTCTATTCGTTTAGTTTAAGGATAGATACGAGCTTAATTTTTTTAATATTAATTAATAAAGTTTAATCCTACAAGTAATTAGTTATTTATCATCATAACAGGTTAGTTTCAATTCATAACTAATCATAACAGTATTTCGTTAATGCGTGGTTATTATGTGCACGTACTTACAAATTATAAGCTATTTAGCGAGGATTACGTAATTATTAACTCCTAAATCTAATTATTTTATATGAGATCCCCAAATTAATTTAAACTTTTACATCCCATACTCAAATAAATACTTTTCAGGGACCATATTATTGGGAAATATTGATCTTATTCCCGGATCCTATGAAGCGAAGTAATGACACCTATTTCAATCGGTAGCTCGTATAACTTCCAAGTTCAGTGATCCGGGCTCGATTCTCGACATGGATGAAAAATTTATCATTGGTAAAAACTAGTAGTTATGTGAACAGTAAGACTCACGCCCCCTATTGTCTGTTACTACAATCTTACTAGTAGTTCTGTAAACAGTAGACCTCGCTCCCTCCATTCCCTCCATGTTATTATCGTTACTACAGTCTTACTAGTAGTTATGTGAACAGTAGACCTCACTCCCTCCATGTTCTTATCATTACTACCAAGAGTTCTCTTTGGATTTCAAGTTGAAACATCTTCTTTGATTTGGAGTAAATTTTTTGCCTTTGTAATAAAACTAGACAGAAAACAAATTTATCATAATTTTATTAAATTTATGAACCGACTAATTATATCAGCACACGATAGGTTCTATGAGCAGGCGCGAAGGGGACTATCAATAAGACCTGGAAAGGTATTTTCACATACCTTCCAGGTATCTTTCACGTGCCACAATCGACATGGGACCAACGTATTTTATTTACTTTCCCTCCGAAGGAAATTGTGTTCCGGATTTTTATCGCTCAAAAAAAATCTGTCTACCCACGAACATCGGGTCCTGAGGCGAGCACTTCACCCTCATATCACCGAATCATACCTGATACAATAAGTGTATTCATAAATTACAAGTTAAATACCCCAAATAAATAATATAGTAACTATTTCAACTCCAAAAATAGCTCGTTATTCTAAAAAAAACTTTCTGGTTTACTTTTTCGGTTATTTATTAAATTTTTTCTAGGCACGCAGAGTCTAAAATTAATATGACTTTCGTCACTCTTGCAACAGACTAGACTGCTGATGACGGGGAGATCGGCGTTCGAATCCCTGTCGGGTATAATTAGAGTGCTTTTTCCTAAATGGTTTTGCATTCTCCCTCTATACAAATTCGGGTACACTTCCTCTTAATTCATCATTCCTCCTTTCTAGCACATTAGAGTAATTAGTACATAACCGTATAATCTGACCAGGTAGCAAGCCGTGGTGCTAAGAAAATAAAAACTTTACTTTTAAATTAATTTAGTTCATAACAGTATAACCGGTACTACACACTCAGCCCTGGTACTTCCATTTTGAATGAATAGATGGAAGGGTTATGTGGCAACTTAATGAGTGGTAATGTCTGTCTAACTGAACTAAGGGTCCCGGGTTCGATTCCTGGCATGGCTGAAAATTTATCATTGGTGAAATGTGGGTTTACCTTTTCACAGGGACTGGATGTTGTGTCTGTTCTAGTCTTAAGTTAGACTATAAGGCATATGAAGCTACGACAGTCCTAGCCAGCCGGTAGTGGAAAACGTATGGCTTGAATAAAAAACTGACCCGGGCCACAGTAATGAATGTAAAGTAAAAAAACAGAAGAATGGGTCCGTATACAAATATTAAATATCCTCGCCAACGCAAACTGGAGTCTAAATAGAATCGTATAATATTGTAGTTTACCATTTTAATCACAAAGGCTCAGTTAAGGTTATTGCTTAAGCCAATAATCTAATGTAAATGTAAGACTAGATTTTAAGTATTGTCTATATTTTTTTTTAAACGGGAAATGGAAAGACTAGCAGTTTTTGGAGTAGTTTTTTTTTTTTTAGATCTGTCGCATAATTTCGTGGTTCAATCTTGGACATGTATTGATTGTTTCTTTTTAGTATATAAGCTCTGGTTACCCTTTTCCCAGAATAAGTCTGGTATGGTGGCTTAAAATTCACCTAACTAATAATGTGTTCTTAGAAGGGATTTTTTTTGTTAACTATCTCGAAATTATAATAACGATAAGAATGAAACTGCATGTTTATTTGCCTTAGTGAATCATCGTAGATAGCTCTACAGAGTTGAAATTATCGCCACATGGTCGCAGCACTATCGTTGATAATCCTTGCCTGCACTCTACTGAGTAATAAGTTAACTGATTCTGTTACATGGTTAAGCGGCAGCTCAGTCCCCATATTAAAAGTTTCGGGAAAGCATTATTCTAATAAAACGAAATAATTTAATAAGAATGGCATTTTTTATTAATTTGTTTGAATTAACATGATTAAGCAGTGATAAATTCTGCTCTGAATAGTTTCAATTTGATTATATTGAGCTAAATATGGTTCATCCAAACAAATATTAATTAGTATTACGTGATGAGTCTGTAGAACAAACTTTGGTTAAATGTATTATATACATCTTATGAGCCGGTAAAATAACTGAAATTATTTGTTTAGTTAGATGAAGCGATCATGTTTTTAATAAATCGAGTACCACGGCGAGTATGAAATAAAACCAAATATTTTTTAAACTATGTGTATGTTTTATAGGTACAATGTATAACATATTAACTTTGGTTCTTTAAGTTCAGTAAATTTCTATGGGCCCAAATTGATGAATTAACAGAGACGATATTTAATATATATCTATCTACATGTATTTGTTTAATTATTTGAGGAACAATCTTAACTATCAATAACGACATTAGATTGTAGAAAAATAATACAGTCGGTCAGTAAATTGTTGACATCTTGTCTGTTGTCAAGGAATGTAAAACTCAGAATACACAAAACAATAAATTTACCGGTTCTCTTTTGGTGTGAAACGTGGTTTCTTACATTACTTAAAGAAAAGAAAAAATTAAGGTATACGAAAACAAGGTGCTTAGGCAGATACTTTATTTGGTCCAAAAAGGGATTAGGCCACTGGGGAGTAGAGGAGATTACATATTGATGAGTTTTATAACCTGTACTCATCACAATACATTGTTAGGATAATCAAGTCTCATATATCACGGTGGGCAGGACACGCAGCGCGAATGGGAGAATCTATAACCATGTTCAGGGTTTTGACTGACAAATCCAATGGGAAGAGACCATTGGGAAGACCTAGACTTAGATGGGAGGATAACATTAGAATGGAACTAAAAGAGAGAGGGTGTAATGAGGTGGACTGATTCGAACTAGCTCAAGATAGGGATAGGTGGCGTACTTTTTGTAAGGGTGGCAATGAACCTAATCTCCTATGGCCGTAGATAAAGTTAATCTATGCTACCCGAAAAAAAACCTTCCATGTACATCAGTAAAAATCATTAAGGTACTCTATTTTATTTAAATAAATTATATTATCGGACCAAACATTTACTTCTAGTTTTCTAAATCCAATTGTTATTTCATATTTGTGCGAATTATGTTTATCCTCTTTATTAAATCACTATATTTATATTAATTTTTTTTACTATTAAGCTTATATAAATAGTTTGTGATATATTTTGAACATCATAAATAAAGCAAATTATTTTCTTTAAATAAGTTTTGGACACAGCTGGTACTAAAATTCTGGCCCACAGTAACACGAAACCATCAATTTCCAAGTAGCCAAGTTTGAATGGAAGACACATGAACAGACCAACTTCTGAATCTTTTCCAAAACATGTACTTGTTTTTAAACATGGTACAGGAATAAAACAAAGCATTTAAAATGATCCAAACTAATTGTGTGCACACACACACACTTATAAATGATTGTCCCGGCACAGATTTATCCGATTGCCAAACCCTTCCTTCACCTCTGACAAGACGTGTATTAATCACAACTTGTGAATGTGTGGAATACCAGGCCTCCACCGTGGTTCGGATTCCACGTTAAACTGTAAGTCATCCATTTCATCTCACAATCACCCTACCACTACACATTAGCGTAAGTGCGTATAACCTGAACGGGTAGTAAGACGCGGTGCTAATAATAATAATAATAATAATAATAATATAAATTATTCTTATATGTATAATAATATGTTTGTAGAATCCATAATTTCTCTTCAAAGGGAGTTCCAAATTTATAAATAAATAGCTCGATTATATTTTGCTGTTAAAAATGGTTCATAAAACACTATTATGAAATGATAGTTAGCATTATCTATCTAATCGCTCAACCATATTCGAAAGACAAATATCATTTAAAACTGCTTAAGCTATTTGTGTCTGAATTTGGACAAAACTTTAAAATGAAATGTATTTTCAAATATTTTAGAATATTATTTTGTATTAATTTCAAGAAACTTGATACATACTTATTATTATATTATATATAAATTCCCTGAATTTCCTTTAGTTCTGAAAACTACCTACTGGTAGGCAAATGAAGTATTTGATGGTTGGTAATCTAATTTATATATTTAAAAAATATATTACTTTGACACCTGCTTCAGTAGTTACATGATCTAACGCTTCACACTTGCAGTAGACAGGACTCTCGATGACAGGGAGATTGGGGTTTGAATTCAACTCGGGTGTACTGAGGGTGTTTTCTCATAAATAGTTTTTCACTCTATATCTCCAGGCAAATGGGGGTACAATTCCTTTAAACTCAAACTTCATCATCCCTGACACATTAATGGTTTATTATTATTATCATCATCACCGCGTCTTACTACCCGTTCGGGTTATAAGCACTTAGGCTAATGTGTGATAGTGTGGTGATTGTGAGATGAAATGGAGGACCTACATTTTAACGTGGAATCCGAACCACGGTGGAAGCCTGGCATTCTTTACATTCACAAGTTGTTATTAATACGCGTCTTGTCAGAGGTGAAGGAAGGGTTTGGCAATCAGATCAATCTGTGCCGGGACAGAGGATTGAACCCCGGACCACAAGCACAGAGGTCTGACAACTTACCCCTACACCACAAGGTCACCCACATTAATGTAGTTAGTACGTATGCGTACAATCCAAACTGGTGGGGATATGTGATGATTAAAACAGTACATTGACACACAAGACAGCGACAGCTAATTATTTTGTCTCAGGGGTACCAGAATGGTGTGTTTTTTTTTGTCCAGGGGAAGGCAATATGACGTTGACGTTATATCCAGGTTAAGTTAGGTTGAGTAAAATAACACACACGGCTACGTGGACATAGCACGTGCACACAATAAGTTAATAATCATTTATGAAAACCTACCCCTCAGTACACCCGACCGAGATTTGAGCTTTGATCTCCCCGTCATCGGCAGTCTAATCCATTGCGAGAGTAGCGCGTTAGACCATGCGGCCACCGAAGTGGATTCGAAAATATCATGGATGGATATAGCAAGAAAGATATACAGAAGAAGAGTTAACACAGTAGGCCATAACCTGAGACATAACAGTACGACGAAGATAATAAAGAAGGAGATGGGGAAGGAAGAAATTCAAGGGACTATGCTGGAAGAAGAAAGTAGGAAGACTTAAACAATTTGGCCCAGGATAGGTAAAAGTAGAGATCTACAGCAAACTATTTGCAAGATTTATGACCTATTGATGATATTTTTAATTTATTCTAACTAACACCAAAATAATAGATCAGAGACTTGTTGTAATCATTTGTGTAGGAAAGAAGCCCTAGCCGTTCAAATATAGGATTAGTCTAATCTAATCAACCTTGTTCAATGTTACTGGTTGTGATTATCAAAAGAAAATCGTTGCACAATTTTTCCTAAACCTTCACCCCTCCCCCTCTAACCTCTCTGCCTCGAAAGGTGTGTAAAGCAAGAGCTAAAAAGATTGTAATTGTTGTTCAGGAGACATTTGACACGAGAATCAAGATGTATCTCTGATGTGCTAGGAACGATAAAGGTTGAATTTATAAAAAGTACACCCGCACTTCCGTGGTTAGAGATAATGAATGCTCTGGTTATTATTACTACAGGGAAATCTCCCTTTGAGGACACACCTCTGAATAGCGGATTCTTCTTTATAACGGACAATTTAAGTTTCCCCGGGAAAATAACATGGGCTATTACGGTGAAACAACCTCCCAATAACGGACTTTCTCGATAACGGAAACAAACACTTCTAAAGACGCATATTTATTTATAGTAGTCTCTAAACAGCGGACAGCAATCGAAAAAAAAAAAAGTCAATTTATAGTCTTTGACTGTAGGAATGTCAGGAATTCCATTGTCTCGCGCGAAGTGTGAACATTCCCGTCTTCACCCTCTAGGGAAAGTTTCTAAAATAGTCTACGTAGTATACGTTACTTCAAGGTCTTACCTCCCACCCCTTCCTGACTATCAGTGGGTGATGTTTCATCAGTTATCGGTGCTTGTGCTTAACTGTTTACATTTTATTTTATTTGCGTATATTTCTGTGTATTATGCAATCTGTACAGTAAGCTACGTGCAATATTATTTTTATTCATTAGTCATAAATCCTGTATACATCATTGTATAGTACAATAATTAGATTGTATTAGTTTATATTCAAAGTATATAGGTTCATATAGATTAAACTGTGTTCATGAAGTATGAGTTTAAAAATAATATTTTTCCAAATAACGGACACTTCTTAGTGACGGACTTTTTTTTTTATCCCCGAAGGTGTCTGCTATTGAGAAATTTCCCAAATAACACCTACTGTTTTCAATATTTTCGATACCTTTCTTTCGATACAATTACAGTAAATATATTTTTTTCTTCCCATGATTACTAAAATATTGACCCCTATCTTTCAATAACAAAGCTCTTATAGTTACTGTTGCACTAATCGTTGTGTTAAGGTGGGAGTGTATGATACGCAAGAAAAGATAATTGTTTTTGCAGTTTTTATAACAAATATTTGTTGGACAAAATAAATAAATATTGATCCAGTAGAAACATAAAGCTTAATTATGTTCAAAATATGGTTATTTCAACAGTTATTTAATTATGTCATGAGAAGAGCGGCACTTAGATGGTAAACTTATGGAATGGAGAGAAAAAGTTGTCATTAAATTCCAGGACACTCTTGATAGATATTCAAGAACTGTTAAGGCTCTGGCGAGTGCAAGTCTAAAACCTATTATGTAGGATGGTGGGCGGGAGGGTAAAAGGAGTAGTATGGTTTCACAACCGATCAAAGTATCCTTCCACGTCAACAAAAACAGATGGATCACGGAAACCGTAGATGGTGCTACCTACCGGACAGGTCTTTGCGGAAAAATCTTACGTTTGGAAATTTCACTTATCTCAATGAACGAGTGAAATTTTTATGATAATATTCTCAACGCCCTATCTAAGAATGTATCAATAATTATTAATTTTTACATTTTCTTATTTTTTGTTATGAAGCCAGCAGATTTCTGCTAAAAATGTCAATTTTATCGATATTTGATCACTGTTAGAATTATAGAGGAGGTGTGTATATAAAAATTATAAATTAATCAATATGCTTCTATTCTTTAACAACCCGTTTCTGAAAAGAAAATTTCAAAACAATAAAAATTCTTGAAGATAACCGTTTGTTCCCATGGCTCTGCATTTCCACGCCAAATGAAAAGGGCCAATCGCCTTAACATCAACATGGGAAGAAAATTAAACCCTATGTTTCTACTGGAGAAATATTTAGTTTATGTTGGGGAAAAAAAAGTGTTAGAAAACCTGGAAAAAACACTTCAATTGTTTTGAGTTCCCTTCTCTCCAAAATTAATGCATGTATCTAAACTCAGCCTAAGCAAGTGACGTACACGACGTACACGAAAGATATCCTTGACCTGTGTCACCGTCTTCTGTAATTTAATGGGGAAAGGATTGTTGAGATTAATAACACATTCGTTACAAGGTACTCGCATTTGTTATGTGTAGTCCTTATGACCTCTTAATGCAATTTGTATCCCTAAGCGGGTATTTTTTATGATTCGTCCTCATTTGGCCAATGAATAATTCAATAGTTGTATCTAATGTCCCCGTCAACTAAAGGAGAACACACATCCATAATTAAGGTTTGTTTTGTTGCACAATAAACTGCATCAAATTAGTGTTTTTTTATATTGTTCTGCTGTACATCAATTAACCTCCTAAGTGCCTTCCTATAAAAAATCTGGGAATATTATGTGTTTTTATTTAATATGAACCCTGATCTTCCCAGATGACATTTCTCTATATATTTACACAATCACCCCATTAAAATATCATATGGGGGGGAGGGAAGGGTTTGTGTTTAAATAAGTAAAATGGTTTAAGTAAAGTACACCTGTATTATTTTGGAGAGAGTTTGAAAACCCCGTCATTATAAATCACATTTTGAAAATTTTCGCACTTTCCTCCTCTTGTTATTGCCTACAAGTAACTCCTTGCTATCACCCACGTGGACAGAGGGAGGCATCAGTATCGTAATGTCTGGTTTACTGGACCTTTTATATATATATATATATATATATATACAGGTGGGGCCGAAATAATTAGACGATTGGTAACTTGAGATTTAACAATTTAATTGAAAATTAAATATTCCCTAGCTAGCTAAAAGCAAACTACATACTAAACTTTTTCCTTTTTTGAAGATAATGTCACTCAGGTGGTCTCCACCGAACTTCAGGCAAACCTCAGCACGTTTTCCATCACTTTCCTCAGCGTGGATCGTCCAATTGTTTACCCCCCACCCTGTGTGTGTGTGTGTGTGTGTGTGTGTGTGTGCGCGCGCGCGCGTATACCTATTAGGGGGGTGTAAAGTTTTGATACTTCTACTTGGCTTCAAAACAAATATCAGCTTCGACTTAGCTTCGAAAAATTTACGGCTTTGACAAACGCTAAATTTATAATCAATTATTGCCATTTAGAGCTGTTGTATACATTATAAATCAATATGCATGTGTAAGAAATCCGAAGTAATTGAATTGTAAGGTGTGATAATAACTTGATTTGTCAGAATAAAAACAAAATATTATAATTAACTGTGCAAATAAATATTTTACAAGTAATTTTATTATAGGCCTATACATTATTTAAATGACCACAATATAATATTTTTTTCAAGGCTATAACCACTAACAAAAAAGATCTGAGCCTCGATTAGGATTTGAGAATGTTTCATATATTTTTTTCGAGTTCGCTTCGAATTTAAAAAGTGGACTTTACCAACCTTTTATTATATTTATATATACATAAACGCGCGCGCGCACACACGCACATACACACACACACAAAGTACGCTCCTATTTATCCGTGCATGGACTATCTTGTTTGCCGAATTCAAGTGCACGGCTCTTCAAAATATTAGAGTATAGAGTAGTTTTCCATACCATACGAGCTGCATTGTATTTGTGTGCATACTTATGTAATACTATTATACATAAATTATTATTATTTATGTCATAAATACAGCTCATATAAAAAAATCATTGGCTTGAGTCCATAAGCTAGATATAGCGATAAGTGGCCGCCACCATTGGCGATAATAGTGCCAACATTAGTGGATAGAGGGTGTCATGTGGTCAGCACAACGAATCCTCAAGCCTTTAATCTCTGTTTTCTAGACGATAGCTGCTACTTATTCATTCAATTTGCTCCTCATTTGTCCTTACGAGGCTGAGTTTGAACTCTTTCCAGACCCACTGCTTCACAGGAAGATTCTGGAAGCGCCTGGGCTCGAATCCAGGACTTCTGCATCTGTAGCATGGAACTCTGACCGCTAGACCACAGAGACGGTCTAAATACAGTTCAGATGTTAACATTCAATTAAAATGATGTATTCGATTATCCGTGTTTCCCCCCAATTATACTTGCATTCTCTTTTTACCAACTAACCTGGATAATCGGGATCTTGCTATAAAAAGAATATGTATATATTCCACTCTCAAACCTGTGATCGTTAAACAAATTAAACGTTTTAATTTGAATCTAAGCTGGTCACCTAAAATCTAATGGGTAGATATATATTTTTTTAAATAAATGCTGGCCTATTTTATATTCTCCTAGCAAGTCTGGTCTATATATATTTTTTTAAAGTCTACTGGTGTCTGTATCATGTATTTCTGTCAAGAGGATTTTTAGTACTTCTCAATAAGATAGAAAGTTGAAATTTAGTTAAATTGTAGAAGAACCACTCAAAAGGTGGGCAACACTTTCAAAAAGAAAATGTATAACAAATAAAAAACTACAAGAAGTAAAAACTGGTTTTAGTTAGTCATTTTAGTTCGTCGACATTGCACTTAAAAAGCAAGGAGAAACTAGAATAGAAATGCTAATCTCAAACACAAGGACAAATTGAAGATTATAAATACCGTGACCTGTTTTTTATGGTTTGGTTTGTTGTTTCGTATTCATAATAGCAAACCAAAAAAAAGTTTATTTGGCAAATAAGAACTACACAGGCTACGTTCAACATCATTATTTAGTTTGAGCTTAAATGTAAATACATATTTATTCAGATAATTCAATGACTACTCTAAATTAATAGGCATATTAAAGATGAAAGAGTGTTGGACGATTCATCACCAAAAAAAACTGTTTTATTGATAATACCAATCCGACACCTTAGTTCAGTCGGTAGCGTATCTGTCTACTGAGTTAAAAGTCTCAGGTTCGATTCCCGGCATGAATGAAAAAAAATTATTTGCCGAAATGTGGGCTTACCTTTTCACAGTGATGAATTAACGGCGGGGGACTGGATGTTTTGCTTGTTCTAGTCTTAAGTTCGATTATAAGGCATATGAAGCTACAACAGAGCTAACAAGCCGGTAGTGGAAAAATATATGGCTTGAATAAAAAAAACTTATCCAGGCCACAGGATGGAAACAGTAGTGGATGTAAAAATTGAGAATACCGTATCCTCTCATAAAGATCTTTTACCTTCATTTGTATATTAGGTTCATCGGCCTAGCCTAAGAAGATGTGAGAATGCTTATTTGATATCGCCATAGAGGAATTTATCAGCAAATTCTATAATCATACTTCCTGATGTTTTACTTGTGAAACCCGCCTCGGTGGCGTAGTTGGCTAACGCGCAGGTCGTGTTGAGTTAGACCACCGAGGATGGGAAGATCGAAGTTCGAATCTCGATCGGGTGAACTGGTAGTTTTTTTTTTCCTAAATGGTTTTCCACTCTCCCTCAACGCAAATTCGGGTTCACTTCCTCTAAAATTCAACTTTCCCAATTCCTAATTCACTAGTGTTATTAGTACTTAAGCGTATAACTCGAACGGGTAGTAAGATGCGGTACTAAATTAATTAATTTAATTGTGAAAATTTTGCTCTCCGAGCTGTACAGAGCTTACTTACTTATCCTATATGACAGAAAATGGGAAGACCTTACCTTGAGGAACACTACCTCATTACCTTCTGAAAATCATCCAAGATGTGTTTGACATGAACAATAAAGAAAAAGTTTGCTGCATCGTGTATCAGATAGACATTGAGTGCAGGAGAAAAAAAAACACTCATGAGGAGGACAGTGAATGATACAAACTTCATCAGAGGCCAAACTGCTAATATGAGATGAGTCACCCATGTCACCGAGCCATACATTATATGCATTCAATTAATTTTGCAGAATAGGCTATAGTGAATAGTAATTTCCCATTTGGTAGAAAAGTTTTTTTTCTGTTTGGGGATGACTTCAGTTAATGTTGATCAATTCTTTCGCATGTTCAAAGGACAGAAATCGTCCATAAAAGTATTAAATACTCTCAGCTGTGGAAGTCGTTTTAAGTTATCAAGTTAAAAAATCATGTGCGGGAAATCGGCGGTCGTTTACAGTACATGGCTAATTGAATTGGGTGATGGCGAACTGAAAAAAATGCAGTTTGAAATAAAATACACTAGAGTAGCGATTATCCGGCCTAAAGTGGCGGCATTCCGGGTCGAATAGCGGAAAAGACGGATAATGCGGAATCCTAGTGTAAGTAATTTTCAGTGTGGGTCTGCCCCATGTAGCTACGCCTCGAGCCCACCTCCCTTGACACAGCTTCTGTTTCCAGCCAAATAAAATCAGTGTTGCTATCTACACTTCCTTTGACAAAGCTTCTGTTTCCAGCCAAATCAAAACAGTGCTGCTATCTACACCTCCCTTGACAAAGCTTCTGTTTCCAGCCAAATCAAAACAGTGCTGCTATCTACATCGACCAAGCATATGCGACTGCAATAATTATACAGTATACGCTAACCGTAAACATAGTAGTTATGCTTTGCTGTCTCCAATGTAAGAGTTGTCAGGCGTTTGTAATAGATTTTTTTTTAATTCATAGCGGACATGTACCGGTTAGTTTATTTTAAAACGCACTTTTTAACACCGAGAACTGGGCCGGATAATCGCGACTCTAGTGTAGCATAGAAGTGCCAGAGTAAATATTAACATATTACTCGATAGTTGACGAAACATTAGGAAATAGGCTGAGTCCAACTAATATTTATAATGGACATTTTGTATACGAT